>OMPJ01009316.1:0-35773 GCA_900312935.1 Carapus acus | reverse complement strand
CTAAGGCAGGTGTGTGTGTGTGTGTGAGTGTGTGTGTGTGTGTGTGTGTGTGTGTGTGTGTGTGTGTGTGTGTGGAAAAGGTTTTTACATGTGTTCATTTAATGGAAAAACTCCATTGATATTAATCGATCACAACACAGTAATCGATTGATAACATCAGATCTCAGGCTCTGAGGACCAAGTGCTTCCTCTCTGATGTTCACAGTGCTGTCTGTAATTCTAACAAATACTGTGGCAGTGGATGCACATGTGCGTTTCTTTGATGTGCTGACTCACTAGTCCAACAACAACCAGGAAACTTGACCAAGTAGGAAACTCGTCACCAAAGAAAAAAAGCTGTTCCTGTGAAGTTGCAGGTGAAATGATACATCACACTCTCACAAATACAGGCATGACCCTAGGAAGCTGCGTTTTCTCCCGACGATGAAGATTCCATTATGTGTGCTGCATTTCAGCAACTTGAATGTTTTTTTCTTGTTCTAGATTTACGAGCAAATATGCTGTATATTTAAAAAGAGGAAACTGCATGCTGTCGTATTTGTCTGTTTTGTCGAGAGGAGGCTGCATGAATCAAAATGAAAACATCTGCCTGCACCCACAACAAGCCATTTGTCAGTGTGCGGAGCTGAAAAGAGACTTCTGTGGATTCCAATGGCATTTTCAAACTAAATTAAAATCAGCGCAGTCCCTGACAATCACATCCTGCCAATAGAGTAAACGTGGGTATTGGATGAGTCAATTCTTCTCTCTTTTTGTTATTATTCTCTTGAATATAAAATTGCGCTGACGTTCAATTCACAAAGTGAAGGCATATCATAAGCTGTGCCCCATGCAGGATCAGTTCTTCACTCCATGTGATTAATAAAACCTAATCAGAAAATCTGAGACACTCCACATCACGTCTCCACGTGCTGCTGTATTTGTTCTCACACCAAGTGAAGAATGTGAACACAAGCACCGAATGTGAACCACAGTTTTTTCAATTCATTATCACTGGAACAGCACTGCCAATGTAATTGCCAAAAACAGGAAATGGCACATGTGATCCTCAGCAGTGATTTCAACCGTTAAACTTCTGAATTTATCGGTGTGTGTGTTTGAGCGTGAGCGTGTGGGTCCTGGTTCTTCTCTGTGAATCCAGTGTGAGTCCTTGTTTGTCTGCCTGTGTAAGCTGCATTGAGGAAGTTACTCTCAAACCACAGAACAGCCCCGAGTCTGCGTCCTCTGCTGTGATCCAGAGCGTTACATCCCCGTAACAACACAACTACCACCTCGCGCAAACGTACACCCCCACCCATCCACCATCCACGCCCCTGCCGCCCATGCCCCTATCACCGTCACCACCACCCCACCCACACCATTAACAAACCCCTCTGCTTAATGGAGTTCAGCTCTCACCACTTTCAGCCTGAGCACTCTGTGGTGAAGTGCTGCTGATACCAGCGCCGTGTTTTGAGTACATGGGTGTGAGCCGAAGTTAATGTATGCTGCTTGCGTGGCGTTGGCAGATAAGATTGTGTTATCTGCCGTCTTTTAGTATGGCGTGTCGCGTGCCTTCCCCCCTTCTTGACAGCCCTACAGAAGCAAACCGGGTGGAGCTGTCACGTCCGTTCTTTACGCCGTCGCGACAGTCACATCGCAGCTGTTACACCTTCGATGCGTGCGCAGTTTGTGTCCTTCCTTGTTTCTTCTTGACAAGTTGTTGGGTTGAAATAAGGTAGAAATGGACATATTGTGCATGTGGCTTCATTTCACAAAGTTGAGCGCTTAGCTGGTGGAGGTGCGCTGGAGGTGTGATATAAATTTCAGCGCGCCTCAGCAGAGAGAGGGCATGAGAACCCATTTAGGCAAGCGTTGCGTTGAGGCTGAAGTGTGAGGAGAAATGGCCAGGGTCAGTTGAACATGAAGAATGACGCCAAGCTCCAGCGGTTGAGTCGTATTTCTTGGTTAAGTCCATTAGTGCACACATAGTATAAAAAAGGTTTTAGGAGGCCCACGGCGGTCTCTGACCAGGCTCTCACTCGCCATGACACCAGAGAACACTTGAGGTAGACGAGAAAAGCTGAGCAAATGAGCGGCATGTCCCCTCTGAAGACATTAGTCCTGAAACAGGGATAAAGGGAGGGGACCGTTAATCAGTGATGATTGTTGTCCCTGAAGTCACGCATGCTTTTAGATCTATGCAGAGAGACCGTTGAGATGTTTTTGAATTCGGTGTATTACATCTAATGTTTCCACTTCTTTTTTTGGTCTGCAGGGGTGAAGGCCATGTTTTCCCAGCAGCCTCAGGATCTGGTGGTGGTAGCTGGGCAGCCAGTGACATTACCCTGCACCATTCCTGGTTACCCTGGTGTTGTGCTGTGGATTAAAGATGGTCTGGCTCTAGGGGTCGGCAGGGACCTCTCTGGTAAGGAGCAACATTTCACCCTGACATTTACAAACTTACTCTCTGATTTTATCACAGAACACCATTGGAATCAAACTGGTCCAGTGGCTTTTTTCACTCTTTGTTTATTGTGCGTGTGGAAAAAAACTGAAGTTCTCTGTCCTGAGGGTGGACAGATATTTGTATGCAGCGCAGAAAAACACAAAAATCCAATTTAGATATGGAGTCGATAATTGTGCCAAGCTTTGCCTACCTTTGGCCGACAAATGGCTATTGAAGTGTTGTCGATGCCCTCTTATCACTCCTGAGAAATTCCCTCAAGTGTTTAATTTTGAGTAAAGATGACGTTGTTTCACCTCGCCAGCAAATCTCCACCTCTCCGTTTGACAAAGAAATGTGTAATGGACATTTACGTTTAACAGCGTGGGGGGGGGGAGTGCATCTATTGTTTATCAATCACGCCAGCTGACGCACACAAAAAATGATGCGTGTAAGCGACCAGCAATACAGAATGTTAACCTATTATTATTTATTGTTGTCATTGTAGCAATAAATGATAACAATGAACGAAAAAACCAAACACAGACAAAAACATAGCATCAACGTTATCTAATGTTCCACACAGTGTGTCCCTGTATCCACTCTGAAGTGAGTGATGGGGTAATTGCAATTCACGGCACAATGACTCAATAACCGACTCGGGTCATTTCTAAAACACAAAAGTCTCTTATGATCAGGAACAATTAAATATGTATTCCACTAGAGATTCAAGGTCTTTTACCCTCTGCCCTCTCAGAGGCTTTCACTGTCACCAATTTCGTCCGTAATTAAACCGCTGTGGCTGATGGAGCCGGAGTAAAGCCATCCTATTCCCTCTCCAGGTCCTTATCGGGCCCAGGGGATGTCGAGAGGTTGCAGTAAACAATGGTCCGGCAGTGCTTGAGTCTCCTTTAAAGGAAGAGGGAGCAGGCAGTGAAAGTACTTACTGATGTAGAGTGACTTGAGAGACACAGTAAGAGTGCAATGAGCGTGGCATCGGTATGATGGGTGATTCTTCTTTTTTTTTTTTTTTTTTTTTTTTTTAATATATGTCATTGCCTTTCCTTATTGATTCAACAATGCACAATCGAGATCGAATTGAATTTCAATGATGGACACAGTCCAGATAAGGTCGACACGCGCAAGAGACAAGCAATAGTTCAAGCTGGATGGCGGTAATGGTAACCTTCGCAATTGTGAGTCGCGCTTTCAGTCACTCCTACTCACTGTAGCCTGGATGTGTATAGCTCCCTGCTTCCCCAAATTTAAGGGTTATACCTCCATCTTATATTAGTAGGAATTGCTACCCGGATGGAGACAACAGGCAGACAACAGAGGGATCCAGGCAGGGGCTGAGTGCATTCTATTGAGACAGATGACACTTTTAGAAATAAAGTGCTCTGCAGCTGTCCTTTTTATCGCTGCCGCCAACTTAAAAAAAAATCAGTTGGCAGTAAACACCAATAGTTCATCCACCACAAGATACATACAATGAAAGCAAAGTGGCAGCTGTATGTATGAAAAGTGTGAAGCATGGAACGTTGCGCAGGGATTTGATGATACACGTCTGCTCGGTCTATTCATAGAAAGGAGCTGTGTCGGCAATGGCGCGCTCCGCCTGAAACCTGTTTCCATTCAGAGCCGTGGTGATTAAACCCAGAAAACTCTTTCACCCCTTGCACGGCAGAAATCAAAGCACAAAAGCCAGTGATTCCGATCTGTCTCTGAAATTCTTATTCATTCAATTTTGTGTCATATTTTTCTCTGCTCTAATTTGAAAAAAGGCATCAGTGTCATGAATATACTTGACAGAGAATATGTGTCCTATGCATGATGATGATGGCGGCAGCCATAGATTAAGCAAGTGTAAGTGAATTCTCTAGCACACGGTGCCAGATTGAAATAGTAGGGCCCCTGTATGTATAATGTAGGTTCCCTGGTGATTGAGCTGCCGGAAAATGAAGTTGACAGCAGTCTGCATGACAGCAAACTGAGCGCCAGTTGCTCGTTTCCATCTCCGCTGTGCCTATTTCTATCTTATTACATTGTCTAAAGCGCACTGAGGTGAGTAGCATAAATCATTCGGCCACACCTCCACTGTCTGTATACATGCACGCAGACATACGCTTACAAGCACATGCGAGCGCAATCCATTGATCCGGCCTCGAGACAAATCCATTCCCTCCTGATGGATTCATTACTCCTTAATGGAGCTATTTTGCATTTGTTTGCTTTGGGTAACAGGTTGTGTCTTTAAAATTCTGAGGATTCTGAGATCAATGGCCCTTTGTTGGCTTGTGTCATGCATGCATAGGTGATCAGTCTCGATGAGGGTCTGATGAGGGGGGAAAAACACTCAAGTGAGGAATTGGGGATGTTCTGCGTTCTCTGAGGGTCTGAGAGTGTAACAGTGCAGCATTTATAGTCAGTGCAATTGCTTTGAATTGTTGTGTTCTTTAGATCTAGCTGACACAGAGAGTAGCTGCTGGAACAGAGCCATGTCCTATCACAGGGAAATTATGCCAAATTTGCCCACTGTGGCCATGAGGTAATTGGCCAGATGACATGTTTGTGTTACAGCGTTTTGCATACCTTCTATCATTCCACAGATTGGAAAAACAAAAAGAAAATTGTATAAGCAAGAGCGGAGCAGCGAATTGTAGTGTTCTCTATAGAGTGTAGTATAAATGTACGGGGGGTAACATGCTGTGCATTAGAGGCAGCTGAAGGTCACATGGTTGAAGACGCGCAATGATCGTTACCCTCATGATCCTCAGTGGCATCATTGCAGTGAATCTCATCAATGAACATAAAATTGAACCAAAATGGTTCCGTGGACGACCTTGCGCACATAATGGCCCATCCTCTATTTTAGGGATTACGGTGAGCTTGAAAATGTAGAAAGCTCCCACTCAGTCTACAGTTATTAATCTCATTAAAAGGGGGCTTTTAGTTCTCATCGTGTATCTGCATTAACGCCACTTATAAATCAAAATACTTCCCTTTTCCCTGCAGCATCCGCTCCTGCGATTTACCCCGGGGCGTTTCTTTTTTACTATTTTTGTTGCATTGTGCGATGTTTTACTGTCTATCTTATGTCCATTGTCCTCTCATTGTAGAGGCCCTTAAGATTAAAGGCCAAACATAGGAGGAGAGAAAGCAGGCAGTCTCTCAATCGACTGCAGCTTTCGCCTATTATTGGCGACGGGCTTCAATGCATTGGGCAGTGTGTAATGAAAGGCTCAACATGAGATAAGCTCTCATGGAGAAAAAGGATTCCCCTGCAGGACTGAAAAAAAAGGTTGACCTGATCATAAGCAGTTGTTTTCAAGTTATATTCAGTATGTACATATCAGACGCAGAGTTGTGGTGGGAATTTGCATTTGTTTCAATAATAATTCCCATCAATAACAGAGCTGGATTCATATCAATACTTGTTCTATTACTGCAATTTTCGGCAAGGTAAGCATCAGAAGAATTAAAGCTTCTTCGCGGGGCGTGTGATTGTTCTGCTCCAAGGCGGTCGAAGCCTTGCCGATGAGCGTCTTCATTGATCACTTTGTCAAGGACCTTGGGTGGAAAAAGTGATTCTTTTTTTCTCCACGTGCGAGAAACTGTGTAATTAGACAAACGAAATGAAAGTGGGGAAAAAAAAGGGAGAGGATCCTCTGAGGCCAGCCGTTCAAAAAGCATGAGATTCATCCCATAAAGCTCCACCGTCCAACACATTCTTATTCGGCTTATGTTCCCCAGTGGAGGGATGCACTCCGCAGCACACCCGCAATGCATATTTCGATAATAGTTAAGGGCGATATCTCCTAAAACATTCTCACTCGACTTGCATAAAGTGCCCGGGTCTTGTGGATATTGCTCTCCTCTCTTGCATTATTAAACTATAAATCATTTCAGCGAGCAGTGCTGAAACGACTGCGCAGCCACGCTTGTTTACAGTCGCAGTAAAACATCATCTTCATCTTTGGTAGCACCTTCATGTCACTCAGAGTGCAGTGAAATCCATATACCATTCCTTCTTTCCATTTTCATATTTGAATCCAAAATATTAAACGAAAAACTATTCTGTTTTTTTGTTTTTCCGTTTTGGAATCAAAAACGCAAAAAAAAAAAAACATTTCCATTTTTGTTTTTTTTTTGTTTTTGAATCAAAAACAAGAAATTGGAAAACCAAAAATAGAAAACATGCCCGTTTTTTTCATTATTGATTTTTCAGCTTGGATCGAGAACACGAAATGGACAAATCAGACTCAGGGAATGAATGCAATTTTATTATTTAATTGGTCCAGTTTACGTTACCCCTAAGTTTGATAATGAGCAGTACTTAAGCCACCATCTATCAAACATGGCAGCGCTGGAACCACACGCTACTTTTATCAAGGAGCTATTCGACAGCAGTTTCACACACGCCGAAATATCCCACAAGTTAGAGCAGTGAAAGGACTGAATGCTCCTGGCTCCTATGATCAATCATGATGGCTAGCAACCATGAATGCTAGCAAGCCTTCGTTCATCACCAACCTTCAGGGTCACTTAAACTGGACCATTGAAATGAGAAAATCAAATTCAGTCCCTGATTACCGTTTTTCCATTTTGTGTTTTCGATCCGAGCCAAAAAATTAATATGAGAAACCAGGCATATTTTCAATATTTGGTTTTTCGTTTTCTCGTTTTTGACTCCAAAACAACAAAACAACAAAAAACTAGATGGTTTTTATTTTCTTGTTTTTGATTCCAAAACGGAAAAACGAAAAATAGAATGTTTTTTTGTCTGTTTTTGTTTCTGATCCAACAACAAAAATGGAAAGAACGAATGGTACACAGATACAGTGACATTACAATTTTGTTTTTGTTTTTTTTTTTCGTTTTAGTTTTGTTTCGTTGAGCTTTTATGCCTAGCAATTCACTAAGGAATTGTCAATGAATATTCAAGTGCTGTCAGTGGTCCACTTATAGCTAAATCCAATTTTTCAGATCAATAAATTAGTGGCTATGCTCTCGCACTTGTTTGATGCAACTCATCAGAAAGATTAATTGAATTAATTTCAATAGGTAGATATTCTTCTGTTGTGTTATTGTTTTATAGGTGGATGAGGAGTAATTTGGAGGGTGATTACAATGAACTAATGTGTTTATGCCACAGGCTACCCTCGTTACACAGTGATTGGAGACCACAGTTCAGGGGAGCATCACTTGCGGATTCAGCGTGTCGAGTTGATGGATGATGCCGTGTTTGAGTGCCAAGCTGTCCAGGCCGCCATGAGGTCCCGCCCTGCTCGCCTTACAGTGCTGGGTGAGTGTAGAATTCACCCGCGCACGCACGCACTTCCAGTTATACAGGTACATAAAAGCTGTCTGAACAGTCAAAACGTCTTGTGGCCTAATAGATGAACGTCAAACACCAATGTTGGTTTTTACGTACCAGTAATTGCAAATACAAATTTGACAGAAATCTTTCAGATATTCACAATTTTTCTGACTTTCACAGTGAACACGATGACAGTCATGCACACATATTAATGTTTGTGTATATAGATATACAGTATAGATATGTACAGTTTATACGTATATATACAGTATACCCACACACACACACACACACTCTCTCTCTCTCTCTCTCTCTCACACACACACACACGGACACACGCCTATATATGTATGCATTTAATTCCTCTGCATTTCATTCCTCTGCTAGTTGTGGAGAAAGCTGTAAATCAACTACTTTTGGCCGTGGCGTGCTGTGTCACGCTATGTTTCAGTCCCCCCCCTTGGATTTATTAGCCTGGCTACTAAGCTAACAGAGGGTAAACAGACATCGATTGATCCAGGTGGCTAGAGCGAGCCCAGGTGTTTTGGGAGGTTTTCTTTATCGTGCCCAATGTTCCTTGTATTATAGCAAAACAACCTCTGCTGTCCTGAAGGACACGACAACAAATGTGTGCTGTCAATCCCCTCCCTCCTTGGGCCGCTCTCCTTCAATTGACTTGTGAACATAAGCACCAGGAGTAAACAGTGGTGGCGCTGTTTGCCTAATCCGGTTACTTTGTGCTGGATATTCTTCACATCAAAGTCCATTGTAGGTATATTGTGTGGAAATTGTCAGATAGTAATTATATCAACATTTCCCAGGTGCACATTGCAAAGCCGTTCCTGATCCTTATATTTCCAGGTTAATTTTGTTCCTCTGCATGCAACCTCCATTTTCATTATTTAGCCAGAGAGGTTAGTGATTCTTGATTAAACTTTATCAGGGTTATCTTTCAGAGTTGAGTGTACTCTTTTGTGGGTTAACACAAGGAAAAAACGCCGGCGCACCAAGCTCCCTTGGTCTGGCTGCTTCACTCCTTTGTTACCTGTCTTTTTTGGTCTGGCAGTTTTTCGTCACACAGTATTTCCAAGATGGGCGATCAGCAGGGAGACAGTCAGTTTATGTGACACAATAAAAAATAGAGGAAGGAGAGACACCAGAAGAGGAATGAGGTAGGATAAGGAGAGAGCGCTGGGAGAACCAGCTGACTGATCCACCTTATTGATCTGGCCTAATGAAAAGTGAAACTAACGATTCGTGCGTTCACAAAGCAGCGGGATAAACGGAGAGAGGGGAAGAGGAATCGTGGGGTGTCGCCAAACTGCCAAACCTCCCGCGAGTATCTATGAGTGAATAATCATGAACACTTCAACGCCGATCTAAAAACACCTGTCGTTTTCCATCCGCTGCTCGGTTATGCCTCCCCCTCGTTCTCCTTTTGGGCCGCCCTCTCACGGTGCGGAGGCTCTGCATCAGCGAGCCCATGCCAAATGCTCGGCGCTGTAAATCGCTCGCATCATCAAGGACAGGAAAGGCGTCAAGATCACACCTCTCCGTTGATGATTTCACCCAGAACTTTACACTGGTGTTCAAGAGCAGTAATATAAAAAATAATCAACAAACAGGGCAGCGCTTTTGAAATAAGAATTAAAATCTCCCCGTGCTTAGGGTCCTTCAGTTGTTTGCTGGCATGTAATGAAGGTTCTTTTTGAATGCTACTCTCTCAGAAATGTTCCTGTGTAGGTGTAGATCTGTCAACTCTCCTTAATTTTTGCGTGCTGAGAGAGGTCTTGGCACAATGCCGAAAAAATCTCGCACAGCAACTGTGCATTTCCGATTTTCCTTTTTTTTTCTAATGACAGTTACCCAATGACAAATAAGTAGCATTTGGTGCAGCACCAACTGCAACCCTCCTTCCTGCAATCATCTGTGTGCGCGTGGGTACGAAAATGTGTGTATGTGTTTGCTTGTGTATACTGTAACAAGATAAACACAGTATCAAAATAGATTGCACTGAAAAGAATAAACAGCAAACAGCCACTTCAACGACTATTGGGGGTAATTAAAGAAAACAATTATTTATTTTGTTACTTTTTGGCTGCCCCTCCACGAGTGTGAATGGATGGGGTAAGAGAGGGTTGGGGGGCAGGAGTTGAGGTGTTTTAGGCAGACACACACACACACACACACTCACCAGGTAATAGAGGAAATATATGCAAGACCTGTGTCACCACAAACTCTCAGCTGTCAATTACTTGCCAGTTGTGACAGAGTGTGCCTGTCGACATAGAAGACAGCAACAGTCGCACACACCTTATGCACACAGGCAAACATATGCACGCTGACACCTACACCCACCATGAGATACACACACGCACACGCACACATTCACACACACAATTCCCCTTCCCCTGGCTGACAGCAGAATAAATCTCGAAACTCTCCCCTCTATCCTTCATAACTCAATATCAGCCCCAAATCCTTCGTGTGCCACATCATAGGGAACTTCTCTCACTGGCCATGATAAACTCTGGAAAAATACGAGACAAATGTTTACCAAAGCATAGAGAAGAACACACCTGCGCTTCTGCTGAGAAGGAAAACGTCTGTCCCTCCTCTGTGTGTGTGTTGTGAATTGTTTCTCTTGCCTATGTGCAGCTACTTCACTGAAAAGTTGCCATTTCAACAACAAATTAATAACATAGTCGCCGAACTCGCACGCCGATGGAGGATAGTCCGCTTGTAAATTAGTCATGAAAAAGGAGAAAGGAATAGTCCAAAACAGACCCCTGAGGGTTCTCCCCTCGATGTCCCACTTAGCAGTGCTCGGCACCTTTGCTCTAGTCTTTGTTGGTAGTGCCAGAACAAAAAGGGGTAGATGGATTATTTGTGTTCAGCCTAAAACTAGTGCAATTTATTCTCAAAAATGCAGGCTTTTGCTGTTATTCCCGAGGGAAAACAGACGTGTCGTGTCACCTTCGACCATCCATTTCCCTGTTGACGTTTTGGCATGACTGGCTTCAACACTTCACTCATTAATGCGTGATTGGTATGGACCTATTATCTTTGTATTCAGCACAGAACGTGAAATATTAAAGGGACTGGCAGACACGCACAGAATATTCAGCATATTTGCAATCCGTTGATCATTCATAGTAATTAGAGAACTAGAGATGTTGATAAACAAAGTAAATCAAGGACAAATAATCACAAAGAGAATGAAATGCAAATTTTTGGCAGCTACCCCAAAATTGCGCTTTATTTGCCCAGCCTTTTGCATGTCTCAAAGAAAATCCCTCCAAATTTCTACTTTTCTCACCGTATGTACTGGTTTCTCCTCCGCCTTTGTGCTTTATTAGCATTAGCCTGTGGTTCTTACTTTGACCTCGTTCTCCCTCTGCGTCCTTCGTGAAATCACTTTGTACAGTGGTAGCAGCAGATAAATCATCAAACATCACAAACAATTAGGTTCGGAATGACGGGCAGCCGTGAGCACAGTGTCGCGCCGGTTTTGTTCATAGCTGTTGAATGAACCATTATGTGCAAGATATTTTCTTTTCCCTTCCCTGCATTGTTAATCCTTTGGACCCGCTTCCTCTGCGACAATGCTCGTGCAGACAAAAGCCCACGGATGCCTTTTGTTAGCAGTGTCTCACCACCGCCAACACTGAATCAGCCATTTGTTTTGAAAAATCCAAATTCATTATCTCCCAAGGTTCACAATGTGATTCTTTAAGGTGTGAAGTTGAACTCCCGGTGGTGACAGCAGAGAGGCAAAAAGCAGGTGAATAAAACAAAACCTGTTCTGCTCAGTTCCTCAATGTTGGTTTTGTCTGCGGTTTTGTGCAACGCTATCCGAGACTACACTAATTCTGCCAGTTGTGTTGTTTACTGCAAGTGGGAGAGTCAGTACAAATCATCTGTCTGTGCGGCTCCCAGGGGCACCATGCGCACCTGTTGGCCTGGTTGCATCTCTGCGGTTTTCATGGTCGTGGGAGTAAACAAGCTTAATGCAATGATTCCATTGTCGCCTGCATCCAGTGTGATGTTATAACTGAGATATCATTTATGTAAATAGAGCCTCTTTAAGAATGCTGCTCCCAATACTACTAGTCAAAAATTACCACAATCTATGGTTTCTTTTTAGGCTGATGAAATATCTAAATTTGTGTATCTGAACATATGATGCCCACCATCTTGCTCTCTCTTACTCCCTTTCTTCTAACTTCTTAACTTGGTGTGTCCATGCCGCAGCCAACACAGGCAGACCTATTATTTTCTCCAGGACTGTGCAAATAACCATTTTGTCAGTTTCAAAAGTCAAGTTAGGTCTAGCCATCTTAGCCAAAGAATAAAAAGATAAGGTGTTCCAATCTGCTTTTCTCTTTTTCTTTTTTTTTCAAAGAAACTTTCAGCAACACATTTATATTGCATTGCCACAGCTGGTTTTTCATCTGAGGCGCGAAGTGGAACAATAACTACATCTATGATACCCGAGATGCCGAGACAGCTGCATCATTATGGAGCTGTATGTTGGATGCTGTTTCTCAGTGTTTTTATTCTGCGTCTCAATGTTTCAGGTTTGAAATGACACGACACCCGTTAGGCTCTTGCTAAGTAACATCACCAACTGTGTGCAGGTGATAAATAGATTTTAATTCAGGAAAAATGAAAAATAGGAGTGAAAGCTGTTTTGACACTGTCTTTAATTGTCCTCAGCAAAACTAATTGGCAGACGTGTGGGTAAATTTGGAAGGAAAAAAGCACACGGTGTGCTCATAGGAAAGCGATGTAAAAATAGGAGTATTACTTTACTCTTGAAAATTGGCTCCTGATGCCCTTGTCTCCCACCCTCACTCTGTCGCTTTCCCTCTCTCTCACACACACTCACACAGTATTGTAACACAACCGGGTGGCAATGTACTCCCAATCTGTGGTGAGCAGCTTCTGGGACCGCGCACGGCTTTGCGGTGACGGAGCAGACTCTGCATGCCTCTGACAGCTCTGGCACATCACCACTCTTATCTTATCTTCACCCCCTTAGCCGCCACCCCCCAATCAACCACCCTACCCAACCCTCCGCCCTCCATACCCCTGCTGCTATTTCGCCTCATCCAACTGGTCTGGGCATGACACCAATGTTACCACAGGATTACTAAAGGATTGATTCTGTGTATACATGCATATCAACAATGTTTATGCTTGTGGTGCTGCTACAGGCCATGCATAGAAATGGCCTTCGAATAATGTGAATCGTGTGCGTTGCCATCTCGGTACACTCCCGATATCTTTTCACTGCAACGCTCGATGAGTGGAAGAGTACCTAACATTGCCTCGCACCCAACCTCCCCCTTCTCACCCCGCCACCATTTCCTCATTGAACACCTCCTAATGTGACTATCCGTGGGTTCCTGGTGTGCAAATACCGCCCCAGTTGTCCCATTTTTTGAAAACGGTGGCGCACTGAATGTTGCTTCTGCCTGTGTGTAGTGAGGTAAATAATAAGATTTTCTCTTGTATTTTTATCCTACGTCTTCACACAGTCTTCCTCTCTGTGTATGTTTGTGATAGTCGTCATCGTGGTTGCATGCGTGAGTGGTTGATGAGCAATTAGAGACACGTTCGCTTTTCATTTGTGCTGTATGCAAGCTTGTGTGTGTGTTTTTGTGTTTTTGTGCGTGTGTGCACGTGCGTGTGTGTGTGTGAGACCAGGTATGGAGGAGGATGATCAGGCTCTCCAACAGATGCACAATGACAGTGCTTGAGGAGGGCAGCTGATTTGGGCCAGCGAGCCATGTACTTCTCTCGCATCCATCTGCAGCAGATACTCCTCTCCTTGCCTTCTTGTCTTTTCTTTGTCCTGATCTATCTATCACAAACCCTTCAAGCTGTCGTGTGGGGCTGACAGGGAGCCTGAGCAGGTGCTGCTCTGAAATAGACAAGCAAATCAGGAGACTCGTTGTTGTTCAGGGCTTGTCTGCAGGAAGCTCCACAGCAGCTATCCAGCACAATTCTCCGACCCTCCAGTACCCTAATTCAGCCTCCCTTGTTCATTTTTCCCAACATTACATCTCTTGCTTTGCAACAGTGCACAATTCCTGTACTTGAACTCTCTCTGCCTGAAACCTTCAATGCACATGGATGTTGTTGCTAAGTTTTCAACAGTTTTTCATTCAGCGTCAAAACATTGCATCACTTGTTGATTCAGTAAGTAAATTCATTAGGCAAAGTGAAGCGGTACAGGTAAAAGACTGAAATGAAGTGGGGTCACCTCTACGTTGGACTTCATTAAATGTCGTGGTTACGTGGTTGCTTTCCCCTTGGACTGGTTTCAAGTGTAGTAAAAGCAGTTGTAACCAAAGCCGATAACTCCATGCACGCCAACAGGATCCCTCTTAGATGTAGAACTTAGTGTTTTGTGTTGCAGCAATTTTATGCCCGCTGTTTGCAGAATTGATACGTATCATGGGACATAAGGCAGCTTTATGACCCCTAAGTTTATTTAGGCCCCTCTTGGTGGTGACAGACTTACTGCCCTCTGCTGCTGAGTTAATTACACATCAATATGCTTTGGTCTCATTTATGTATATCTTTGATTATGCCATAAAACTGAATGATCTCACTGAAATCCAGGCTTTCTCGCATCCCATGTTTTTTTTCCCCCTGATTGAGCCATGAGAGGTGGAGCCCATGGACGTAAATGGAATGGACCCCAGGCCTTCTCTCAAACTGCATGAGCTAATAATGAGGAGTCTCGCCACGGCATGTAGATCATGCTGCACTACGTCACCACAGACAGAAACGTTGTAAAATGAAAATCCTCATTTGAACTGTTGTGGCGTGAAGTAGGATGCTTTTTATAGCCATGAGCAACAAGCTGCAATCACTCAGTTAGCGTTTGCCTGTAGGTGTGTGAGCACGCCCACAGTGCTGATGCATTGTGTGTGTGTGTGTATAAGTATATGTATTTATATATCTGAGAGTGTGAAAGTGGTAAAAGTGTTTCCATTAATATCCTGGTTCAAAAAAGCAATGGGTTTGCAGTAACCCGGGTTGTGTAATTAAAAGAGGAGTGATCAATCTGTAGCACTGACCATACTACTTATTCCAAATCCATTGAGTAGCGGCAGTAAAGAGCTAATTTAGGACCATTAGGGACTGCCGAGTTTGCAAACAGGGCCATAATGATGATGGCTGATTCAAGCTCGGGGCTTTGGCCTCTCTATAACTGTCAGGTCTAGTAGTCATAGGCTAGTCTGAGACAAAGGTCTCAGTTAAAGAGAAACAGCTGATGTCCTTCCTTTGTTCCCTGATTTGTAGAGCGCGGATGTTTGCTGTGCAGTTGTTCTGCAAGCATGGAACTGTCTCTTCACCCAGCTGCTTCACTGTCTGTTGTGCAATTGTCACTTGGCGACGTGAAGTCTGGAATGTTACAATCTTCAGGAATGTCTTTATAATGTGTTTATGTGTGTGCGTGTGAGATTGAACAAGTGAAGGACAGCAAATCTTCACTTAAGCACTGTAAAAGGTACACATCCAGGGTTATTTGGATGGGGGACTGAGAGGTTGAGCAAAAATTTTGTTACAAGTCATTGCATACATTGCCACATTTGCTGCCAAGAAGACCCTGCCCACTCATTAGCCGTTCAAAGGACTGAGATCACCAATTTGTACCATAATGCACTACCTGCGTTTCACAAGTCAATATCGCAATTTCTCTCACACGTTCATGATGAAAACACAAACTAACAAAAGGAGGGAAAAATGCAATCTGCTCCAAATGTCAGACGGATGTTCCAGTGGCAGCTCAGTCTGTTTTGTTTGCATTGGTCTGGACTTTTTCACGCCCACGCAGCATTGGCAACAAAAAAGCCTTGAACGTGTGTGTGGTGAAGAGAGAGCAGACACATCTCTTTGCGCAGCCGCACTAGTGCAACACCTTTACCATGTTTGAGAGACACAAGGGCACAGATATATCGATACAGGCCGCCAGCCGGGTCTGCTTCCTCATTGTCTGCCCACTGAGGTGTCTGATTCATTGGGGACATGTATAAAGCGTGTTTTGTCTTTTTGTGTCTCGTGTCAGAGACCTTACAACTGCACCATTGCCACATTACACATCCTCATACACGCATGGATCCCTGTATTGATTTGATGTTAGTCTATCTGTGTGAATGTAATAACATATTATCCAAGCAGGGCGTTGAAATTGACATTGTCTGTATTGTTGAATTGGGACTTTGTTTCTTACCTACAAGAGCGACACAAAGAAACCTCAACGCCTCTCTGGAATGTCGTCTCCAAGCACCCCCGAACATAATAAACATAAACAATAACTTCTTTCCCCCATCACGTCTTACTTATGCAATCCAAAAGATATATTTAAATAACACGCTGGTGCCTGCAAGATGGTTTCGGCAGCAAGCTAATAACTGAATATTTGCTATCAGCTGTCATAACCCTCTCACAGAGTCTCACATCTTATTCATTTACTTTGATAACAACGGGAGGCCCATCCCAGCTCATTATACTTTTCACATTCCACCACTTTCTTTTGCATACAGCTCTGTAAATCTATTCTTAGGCAAATAAACTAGTGCGATCTCCGTGACCTTGTTTCCAATTGCTGATAAAGGAGCAGAAGGTGACCGTATTCTCACAGTGATGCTTCCGCACTTGCCTGGATCAGCACAGTCTGTTGTCTGATGTGTGAATGCTGACCTGAGATTCCTCTGCGTATCCAGCCCCTCTTGCATATTAATGAAAAACAGATGAAAGGCTGCTTGAACAGCCTCACAGGATAGACATAACACTTCAAACTTAAGACACTATGGGTACCACTCAGTGGTTATCATCTCAAAAATGCGGCAGTATTGGTTTTGCTGTGTGCCAGTCTCTTTTCTCACACCTAACTGGCCACATCAGAGGCTTGTTCCCGATCCGAATAAATCAAGACACTGATGACTAGGAGGTGTGATCATCTGGATTAACAGTTTGTTCGCCTGTATGTGAGTATTGGCGAGGAATTAGTCATGAAAGCAAAATATGTCAAATGGTTGTCATCAGGAGTAATGCAAGAGCAAAAAGGAGTGTCTCCGCTTCTCTGTGACAATAAGCGTTTTTCACCCCTGAGCGCTTTGCTCCACTTTCATTAGACCAGTTTTGGGGTCGCTTGGGTACAGTATTTGTGATGTGAACACCATCCGGCATGGTTCCACACGATCTAAAATCAGACTGCTGTAAACGGTGAACATTAAGTAAATGACACTTTTGATCAAGCGCAGCAAATCAAATTGACGTGAAATTACATCATGCAGCACTCGCACAGAACTTGTCGTGTCGCACTCAGCATCTATGGCTGTTGTAATGCAGCAGGGTGTTCCTCTTTCTTACACAAAGTAACAACTGTCCAGCCCATGTCAGGATTTATGTATTTTATGTCAGACCCAAAAAGAACGTAATGTAGTTAACTGACCAGACAGTCCCGCTTTTTTTGGCTCTGATCATGTTAGATATCATCTTTTCCTCAAAGAAACGGTTGCTCCACATCATAATTCTGTTTTAATTAGGAACATACTCACCCAAGTTCAACCAAAATGCGAGTCTTCGAGCGTATCCATCTGGTGCTGCGTTTTATGTTGGCCCTAAGCCCAAAGTGATTTCTTTAACAATTGTCTGAAAATGTGGCAATACTTTCCCAACATACCATTACTATTTTCATGCCTCGACATAAATCCAATCTCCAACAGCCCTCATTCCCATCCATCGTGCAGCCTTTGATTTCATCTTGCCCCAGATCTGCATTGTAATGAGCACTGGAGTTAATCAATA
This sequence comes from Carapus acus, assembly GCA_900312935.1. Lineage (NCBI taxonomy): Eukaryota > Metazoa > Chordata > Actinopteri > Ophidiiformes > Carapidae > Carapus > Carapus acus. The sequence goes on along the minus strand of OMPJ01009316.1, from coordinate 18,197 downwards.
ATTCACCACATTTTTCAGCTGTACGAAAAATTATTTGGATGTTCGTAGGGAGCTCGGTAAGATGCTGCTTGCCTCTCTCTGCACGGGCGGACAGAGGCAAGAATAGGAAAATAAAACTTGATAAAAAAATGATGGACGTCATTAAAAAGACTGAACTGATTTTGATACTGATGTGTGGAAACCAAATCAAGTCTAGTTGTGTTAATTCAGGAAAGTTATGTTGTGCCTTGTTTTCTACGACTGATGTCAAAAGATAACAAGGTAACAAGATGTCTTTGCCAGGACAGAATTTTGAACCATGAATATATGTCCATTTAGGGATGAAAGCAGAAAATCTAAATTTTCAATCAGCAAAAAGATGTGTGTGTTTTATTTGCCTCATAACTAGGTCTCATTCTACATGAATTACCTGTGAAATGTGTTTTCTACTTATCTTTGTTGTCTAGAAATTGTCTAAAAGTGGACATTGCAAGACAAATGAGGAAATGTGGAAGCGGCTGTGTCAACATATAATATGTTTATGCCTCCTGTTTTCAAACTTCTGTAATCATTTTAATCACCACCAGTGGAAGATTACCCAGAAATGCACCAGTTAGGGGCTCATGGGCAGTGAGGTCTTGTTTACACAAATCTGAATGTAACAATTTGTCTTCCTTTTGATGTGTGTGTCTCAATAGTTCCCCCTGAGGACCCAGTCATCAGTGGAGGACCGGTGGTGAGCCTCAGGGCCGGTGACCCCCTCAATCTGACATGTCACGCCGACAACGCCAAACCAGCAGCTTCGATCATCTGGATCCGCAATGGAGAAGTCCTCAATGGGGCCATGTACTCCAAGGTAAGCATAGAGGTGTGTGTCGAGCCAGGTTTGTATAACAGAGAGGGAAATCAGAGCTGATGGATGGCTGGATGCAGGGGGAGATAAGAAGGTTGGTGGTCGTGTATGTTGTCCCTCTGTGGAAAGCCGGATATAGTTGTTATGATGGCGCTAAGAAGTGTGGTTGTCCCAAGGCGATTACCTGTGACCTGAGAGAATATTAGTACCAGCATCCAGACTGCTTTTTTCTCAGAAATCCCCCCCTCCCAAAGCCGTGGTTGATTTTAGGATTGCAAAGCTGCAAGCAGTAGGTAAACAAACCAAATTGCGCAGGCAGATGGTAAGATAAACGCATCTCTGGCTTTTGTCTGGCATTCCCTCTGCTGTCCTACAGGGGTAATTTTCTTCAAGCAGCGATCTAAGGTTTTCTTCCTCGTCAGTTTTTGTGTGGGGGTCTATCCCAATTGTAGAAAGTTAGGGGCAGCATTGCTTCCCAGTTTGGTTGGAGGTATTTGCTAAAACCTTTGTTCCCACCCGTCCCAGTGTCATGGTAACCTTCCCCTCTGTCTCAACCCTCGGGGCCAATTATGCACTTGACATCATCACGTTGTATATTCATTGAAACGAAGGACATAAAGAGATGAGTCACTTCATAGCACAACGTATTCATCTCCTTTCTTTGTGCTCTGCCTCGTTCCATTATCTGCTTTTTGTGTAGATAAATGCGTTTGATTGGACAGGAGTAGCGCACTAGGCCGATTTGAATAAAGTGATTGCCCGAGGTGCCGCTTGTTAATGGTGGGCGGAGAGTGTTCTTCCCGCCTTCACTTCATTTCTGGGTGAGGGCAGAGATGAGGACATTCCGTGATGGTCCTCGTTGATGGATGCTCACACATCTGCACCGGGCCCAAGTGTGTCCCTCTTCCATCTTATCTCTATTGCCTGCCATTAAAAAGCAATGGCTTCGATTAAAAGGAAATGACTCTTTTTTGGGGGGCCGGACAGCGGTCGGGGGACATTTTGTAAGCATAATCATCTGCTCTGATGGTCTCCTCATATCCCACAGATGAAGAGGAGTAATATGAGCAGATGTGCTGGAGGATTCACAGGAATGGCCTTCCTGATGGTGTCTCATCTAATGATGGTTCTGACCCACAGCTAATGCGAAACAGCAAAAAGGCCTGTGCCACATCACCACCATGATCCATCCAAAAATTATTGGAGCAGTGGCTTAAGTGTATCCATTTGGTTAAAGCTACAGCAGAAAACAAACTTATTTCACCAAGATGTGCTTAAAGACGCGCTGCATATCACAGTCGATACCAATATTTGAGGAATCGACGCTGCTTTTCAAATCCTGTTACAAGACTAGTGTTATGAGCAGTGGTGGGGAGAAAATGTTCAACCTAAGGTCCATCAAGGCCCAAATGTGGTCCCTCAGGTTCATGGTGGAGATGGACGAGGAGTGTTCAAACACACTCACAATCACCACCCAGTGGTCTTTGCTCCTCTAAAATAATTGGCTCTAAATAAAAACCCTTCAAACCAAAGTTTGTGGTTTTGAAGTGTGTGCACTCGAAACACGAAATGCTCCACATGAATGCAGCCACAAATTATCGTAAACCATGATGTTCTCACGTCCCTCAGAGCTGAGCGCAGTGGCCTTTTGGAGGCAAGTAAGAGCGGCGAGATATTGCAGCAGGGTTAGAGGGTCAAAACTAAATAAATTATTACATTTTTATGAGACGCTGTTAGTGCTTCTTTTTTTCTTCGTTGGATACTCTCCCGCCTTAAAAGTAGCAAGATGTCAGTGTTGTTTAATTGCACTAAGGTGTGGAGGAACCATCCTATTCCGAATATTCTCAGCCATTAACGCTCCAAACAGGCTCTACCTGCCTCTTGGATTCATTTTCATCTCCATGTTATGTGTAATTAAAGCACTCTAGTAATTTAGAATCATAACACACATGCTGCAATCGATTGGTGGGTGGGAGGGAGTGAGAGGGGATCACAGACTGAGCTATTCCATTTTGAGTGCGCCCTTGACATATCAATCGTTTTTCATTGGAAGACGGGTGGTACTCCCCGCACGAATGTTATTTAGTGCATCTGCTTTAGAAATTGAAGTGTTTCTGTGGCGGTTGTACTTACAGTACCTTCCCATTATTCCGCATCGTAAATAATTCTTGAAAAAACACTGATTAGTTTCGAAGGTCTATGTGAAGACCAGCTTACTTGGGACCACACTGCAAATTTAACAGTCCTTATAGAACGACCCCGATGATGGAAATCACACCGAGGTGTTTGACACTTTGAAAGGTGTGCTATACGTGATGTTCCATCAGCTTTTCGCCTCTCATGATGTAATTAACGCAAATCTATTTTGGTAAATTGGGGAGAAAAACGGTTGGTAAGACTTGACCCCCAAGTTGCATTTTATCTTTGAGCATCTCAAAGGCTCATCAGATGAAGAGTCAAATATTGATGGTGTATGAATTATTGTGCTTTTGCTTACGTGATAAATTCAGATGAATCCCTGTGAGGCTTTACCCTTCTTGAACAGCCCTCTCTCTCGCTCTCTCTCTCTCACACACACACACACACACACACAAAAGCACATAAGCACATTCACATACTCTCCTTACTGCTCACCTCATCAAGTGTCCTGCCTCATGCCTACCAGGTCATTCCACATTCCCATTCTGTGTTTTTCATTTACAGGATATGACTCGGGGTTGGGGGGGTGAACAGAATCACACAAGATCAGAAGAAACCAATGCACTTGATATCTGCAGTGCACTCTCGAACTCATGAAAGACTTTTGTCTGAGAGGGAAGTGTGGACTACTGTATGTTCTCTTGTTGTGATTGCAGCACTACAATAATTTTAGCGTGAGTTACATCATAACAGCACTTTTATCTCAACTTAAAATAAAATGGCACAAGGCAGATTCAGTCTTCCCAGCTTTCTGGTGGGAGAATATGAATTAGTTTTATATTTGTTATTTGAAGTGTTAATTATTGCATGGTGAAATCATATAGTATGAATAAATTATCTTCTCTACTTTTGCTAACTCTATAGACAGTGTAGATTTTCAAATGTCTGTATTGTGACCCTATGGCACTTTTTTTTCCTTTAAATAATAAATAATTTTTTCCTTTAAATGCACTGCAACACTCAAATCAGCACAAAAGATTAAAAAAAAAAACCAGAGAAAGAAATTTGATAGCTAAAATGATTTCCCTGCAAGCTGCAATCTTGCATCTAACTAATATTTCAAAGAATTTGCATGTTTTTGCATTTTCCAGTGTTCTTCACTTTGCATCCTGCAAGTGATGTGGAACTGCTGATTTTCACAGCCAATAAAGCGTTAAGTTTTGCGTGGACGGTGTCGTTGCTTTGAGGCTTTGTTAGCTTTGCTCTTTCTGCACAAATTCAACAGTCTGCGAGGGAAAGTAACTGCAAGTATGAATCAGAAGTCAGGGCGAAATGAACTCCGAGCAGCCTCACAGATAGAAAAGGTGGCTGCAATGCATAACTACCATAAGAACCACTGAACTCTTTTTGCACTGTTAGCGGCGGAGAATATCTTAACACAGCTTTCAGTTGATCTCAGCTGCCGTCTGCAATTTTCCTTGAGCAAAAACGTTCATTTTGTGCTCCATGCATCTTGGCACAGCACAGTATTCGTTTCAGCGGCCAGCTTTCTTCAATTAATGACTTCTGACAAGTCTAGAGTGACGAGGGGAGCAATCCCGATTGTGTCGGAAGAGATATTACATTGACACTTCCCACGTTTGACAGCAAACGCATTCTGCTGAGTGAATGATTCACAAACAAGCAGGAATTTCATCAGATACTTCTTCACAAACAAATGGGCAGCAGAGACGCGGGCGAGCCATCATTGGCAGGCACATGCCGCTATATTTGTAGCTCCAGATACTTTGGCTGAAGAAGTGTTGCGGAACTTTGCCTCTGACCTCTGGCTTTGCTCAGCCAGACCAAATAAACTGTTGGCAAGCGAGATATTGCAAGACAAAACCTGAGGATTTACTCTTTTATTTGAACACCAAATTGAGATTCTCAGACAGAACCAAAGTCTCTCTGCCGAGGATCAACCAGGTCCTCGTTTGAGCTCCTGCTGGTCAGTGATGAAACAGCGCGGCAGCGAGTCACTTTTAAAAGTCTCGACAGGGACTTGGTGGCTGGCCACGCTGCACCCCATTGCCTGACCAATTTGTTGTAGATAGCGAGTTTGTGCCGTCCCGCACTGGTTAGCATAGACGCTGGTAGGCCTCCCTCGAGCGTCAAAGGCAAGGGGGAGAGCGACTGAGCCCTACCAAGCGATTCCATATGGCTCCCACAATGCCAGGCTCAAAGGATGAATGCTGAAAAGAAGATTGATTTCCTTTGTGGCGTATGACAAGCTGTGCACTGGAGCACAGCTCTCCACACTCGCACTCATGTGCAAGCTCAGACATATACACACACACACACAGTAGAGGCTCAAAAACACATTTGTCCTTTTTTCCCATCAATCAGGCTCTGAGTAAAACTACAACGTGTTCTGCTATTTTGTTCTCATCCCTTGAGGAACACTGTGTGTATTCATAATTCGTTGTCAACTTTTCCGCATTATGCCCTCGCCCGGCGAGAAAATGCATCTGCTGAACTTTTTGTTTAGCTTTAGTGGGAAAAAGAGGAAAAAGGGCACTGTACAAAGTAATTTATGGAACTCATGTATGTATGTATAATTTGGAGCAGCGAGACACACTTTCTTTTTTGCTGAACTGTAACTTCATGCATCACTCATCCCATTTTTTTTCTCCCCTCACTCCACACAGACACTGCTCCGAGACGGGAGGAGAGAGAGCACGGTGAGCACGCTCTACCTGTCGCCGTCCAACATCGAGACAGGTCAGCAGATCATGTGCAAGGCTTCGAACAAGGCCGTCCCCAACGGCAAGGAGACCAGCGTCACCATCGACATCCAACGTGAGTGCACCACATGTTTTCTTTCTCTCGCGTCAACATTGTCCCATTTTGTGTAATTCCCCAAGTCACGGCACTCTGATGTTCCTCATTTATCAGTGCAGACGAGGGGGAGCCAAGTATTGCGCTGACGTGATGCGCGTCTCCTCAAGGCTTCAAAGTGTCACAACAGGAATACATGATTAATCCTCTGTAAATATCTATTTTAAGCTCTGGTGGACGTTGATAACTGGCCGTCTGTTTTGCCTTCTTTCCTTGTGAGTGGATGGGTGGTTATGGTGAGACGAAATTTCAAATATCAAAAGAAGCTGTCCATGTAAAATAAATGGGAATCGTCTGCAGCAGGCCACTACCTGTTTGCTGTAGCATAATGCACACTCCACCTCTTTTACTTCACCCATGCCATCAATCTTTATGATGCCAGCGCGCGTGATTCCCCCCTCTAAAATAGGCGAAGTAAGCCCAGCGTGTAAAACACATTCAGCTTCAATCATCGTTGAATCTTTTTTTTTTTCCTCCCTCTCCCACTCTCTTTCGATCGAGAACTATTCACAGTAAGCGCCAGGCTGGGAACAAAGGAGTTTTGCATCACTCACAGCCCCTTCGACACCATTAAGTATGACTAATAAAGCAGAAAATACTATTTAGAAAGCCATTGTGACTGACGGCTCCATTCTTTTCATTACCCACACCACAAGAGGCGAGCGAGGCACGAGCAAGCACAGCACGACCGGGCAGAGTCAGCCGTGAGCGCGAGAGATGATTAACAGTTGTCAGTGTTTGGAACCCTTGTGGTATGTCCTCGTCATTTTATTATCCCACAGTTAGACAGGAGGGGGACGTCTGCTCATTTGTGTTCTGATTTGTCAACCCGCGCACGTAAGCGTGTGCCTGTGATGAATGCTCGCCGGTGCGGTGGAGCGCTTGCCTCAGAATGCATCACTTAACCCTAAAAAATGAATTCCGCAGATCTGTGATTAGAATTCCAAAATGAATCAGTCCCTCAATTCAAGGTCCCCGAAAACGGCTCTCGCAGCGTGTCGTCCAAATGAGCTACAGCAGACGCTTAATTGTCAAGACTCAAGCCGAGAAAATAACTCGGCCACCTCCCTCGCCGTCCCCATTGCCTCCACCTACATGACAGGTGCAGCGACCCTTGCACACCATCGTAGACTACCTGAAATGATGAGTAGAGCCACAGCTTTGTGATCAGCACCCATGTGGGTTTTGCTGACAGTTGAGGATGTTGATTCGCAGTCGCATTTACCTGGCAGACGGTGGGCGGGGTCATGACTTGAGTCTCATGCCGCTCTCAGACTTGAATCTGCATTGCAATTATATGTGTGATTCTACGCGACACATACAGCATTCCTCAACTGCTAATGACCACAGGCTACACACAGCTTATTCTGATGTCAACCACCTCCAGTGCATTGACTTGAATTATTTCCATTGTACCCTTGATAATTGCATTTTACATAAGGAAAAAAGTTTTATCTGTTGCTTCACCATTACAGTATCTGAGCAGCCGTGTTGCGTTTTCATCTTCCGCACAAAAGCTGCATAACTAGGATATGTGGCAGTTCTCTGTCGCCACAGAGACCATTTAAAGCGCAAATTCCCTCTGCATTGCAAAGATGGCAACCAGAAAGTAGCACCTGGTCACATTTCTTCAGGGCTCCTGCAGCTACAATAAAAACAGGTGTTGGATGAATAAATGATGCCTTCGGCCCTGCACCCCTCCAAGCGCCGGTCCCCGCATACATCAGGTCTGGCCTATGCAATTACACCTCCACAGGGGGCAGTGTGGCAGGGCGACTGAGTGGTAAATATTGATAAGAAGCCACTATCGTCAAACAGAGGGGGCTGTCAGGTGTTGTGGCAGTTGCACTCTGGTGTCAAATCGAGCGGCTTACAAATCCTGCCAGACCGGGAGAAGGTGTAGCCGCAAAAGCTGGCGCCACAGAACTCAACAGCCACTGTCTGTTTATGGCGAGCTGTGGCGCGGGCGAAAGGCATTGAAATTATGTCCGCCATACACCAAAGAGCATTTGCAGTTATTTTATTACGCCGTCGTCTCATCAGGTCCTTTGTTTTATATATGTGGTCACCTCAGCAAAGTCGTTGTGCCTTTAGCCACAACCTGGAATATATATTTAGTCGTACAAAGGCTCGTAAAGGATCGCGACTTATTAACCTGACATCATCGGGCTTCCGTTATGGCTGCGCCCTTCCATTGCTGTTGATTGAATGCTATATGCAAAATCACGCAGACGGCACCTCAAGAGTAATAAATCCCATCAGCCACCACTCTTCATGTAAGGCGTCGATATCGTTGAAAGCACGCTGACGCGGCCTGAGTGGTGTTAATTGATTTTCTAAATGTAATTGTTGGTGAGGTTTTTTTTTTGTTGTTGTTTTTCTTTCTTTCTTTTTTTTTCTCGTCTGTGTCTCCCGTCAAATGCGCAATAATGACGACAAAACAAGCAGAGCTTAAAAGCTGTAGAGGAGGCAGATGTGAAGATAAGGGAGAACATCAATTATGTCTCTCAACCTGGAGTTTTTGAGAGCGCGGCTGCCTGTTTGGCGCTCTGGTGCTACGACGGAGCTCTTCTAATGAGTGTCTCTCGCAGGAGGGAAAAGACGCGGCCCCACCCACACTAACAATGCGATGGTTCCTTTGGTGGAAAGAATCTCTCTCCTTCCGTCTCCCACGCGTCAGATCACTGCATTCCATCGCTCTTTTTAAGTATACACAGCGATACTTCACACAAGGCTATAAATGACTTCCGCTGTTCCGCTTTGCCACACAGAAAGACTCAGTCAGAGTCCAGCAGCAATGATCTCATTGTCATTGAGATATCCATGCAGGAAACGAAACAGTGTCAGATGATTTACAGCTTTTTACCACACATATGGCTTTGTAGATATATGCAGACTGGAGATGTTTTTATTCACATCCACCCACGCACATGTTGCCATATTCCACCGAACGCTGCAGAAGGATACAAGTGTGAAGGAAATAGTTGTATAATTGATATTTGTACGGGGGGGTGAAGGGGTTTGCTGATATCAGTAGCACCGTCCTCATGCAAGGCCTCGGGCACTTCACTGAGGTGGTGACTCGTGCGAGCCGTTCTTGGCATGTTTTGTTTTTTTTACCCCCTAAGCAAATCAATTCTGTGTGGGAGTCCTTTTGTTTCCTCCGTCCACCAAGTTACAGGTCAACTGAATTGTGTAACATGCTCATACAGCATAATGACAGTGGATAATCACTCTGATGCAGTCAGTGATGGTCTTTCCTGGCTGAGTGTGGTGTGTCCTTTACAGATTTAGTGAGAATGTTCACACACACACACATTAGAAGCCAAAACTCCTGCCTCTCTGTACACTAATTTGTGTATCATTGTTTATGCATTATTATTGTATATTATCGTAATGTTGCGACAGAGCTGCCTATAAAAATGTCTCACCAGCATTTCAGGCAGGGAGGTTACACACATTCCCTCACATCCAAATGGTTCCGCTGCATTCACCCCAATACAATTCGCACCACTGCTGTCAGAAGATGCAGTGATGCGTGTTGATGACAGCGACAGTGATAAGCTCAGTGTTTTGCTGCCCCCGCACATCCTATCATTGCTGTAGTTGATTGGCAAGAACCTTGTCGAAGTCTTATCATAACATATCCCTCAAACAAGTAAACAACAATTACACCCGTTTATCATTCATGGAATTCAATGGCAGCAAATAATGTATTAACAAGTGAGGAAAAAAATCAGTGACCATTTTATGGCTGACTTTCAGTTATGTACTAACTCGTCTCTTGTACCATCCTTTTAGATGATGAAATATGATAGCAAGTATTTTTTTCTTGTTTTTTTTTCACTTGAATTTGTTACCCTTTTTCAAGAAGGCCTCTGCTAATTGTACGTCGCCTCAAGTACAGATGTTCCTCCTGTTTTTCATGTCTTTACATCACATTCACATACATCACATTCACATACTTGATATATATGACATATTCTGTCTGTCTTCTGTCTGTCTCTCTATGTGTGTGTGTGTGTGTGTGTGTGTGTGTGCCTAGTTGAAAAAAGTTGGATGAAAAAAGTGAATGAATAATATTGCAAATGCTACAGCAGGCAAAATGCAATCACTTATGTAGCCGCAGGGAATATATAACGTCAGAGCCGGACTCCGGCATTCTCTAAACAAGTAGGATTTTCATATGTTGAGCAATATTTGTGGCACACTTAATGTTAAAATCCTTCCTGCTCATGCTCTTTGATGAACATTCTTCTCCTTTCTTGCATCCTCTCGTACCAATCCTCTCTCGTCCACAGGACTCAAATTGCCCTTCCCGTTTATGGAGATATTAATGGCAACTACAGCAATTAATTTCCTCTCAGTCTTGCTGCCCTTTATTCACATTCCATATTCCACTCAGATATAAACTCGGAGGCCCATTCCCTCTCAGGCTGGTCCAAGTCAACGTAGTCTAAATACATCCTGGCATGCAGCTGCACAGCTTAAAGCCGCCAAATCCATCGCATTTCACCACTGTAATTGACTTCACCCTCATTTTCATGCTCGTGATATACATCCACCTCAGCATTTTTTGTCCTCTCTGTGTTTTCATCTGACCTTGGCTTGAACAAATTGGCATCTAAATTTATACATATTCAGGTGCTGTTGCCAAATGAGAGGGACTGAAAGCCAACGGAGGTCCAGACGCCCAGACAGACTGCTGACATTAGATGTCGTCCACATCGGGTCATTATTTTACTGTAATTAATTGATAGCACAGGGATGACTACCTCGAGATGCTCTTAACTAATATTAAACAGGACTTTTAATCAGTGTGAACACGTCGACTGTACTCGAGCAGGGATGTGTGAAGCCATCGCTGTGCCACCAGGCTTCACATATTCCTCAAATGGCTGTTATCCGGCTGCACATCAGCTGGGCTTCAGGCCCAGATGGCAGGATTTTTTTTTTTTTTTTTTTTTTTTTTATATTCCAAAAGACTTATCAGGTAAAGGAATACACAGGAGAAGTGCTTAGCCAAGGTTTGCTTGTGTGTTTGCAATGCAAAAAAGGCACCAAGCATGGGGGGGAGAGCTGATGTCAAATACTGAGACTAATTAATAAAGAAAATGCAGATGTGTCTTCGCACCGGGTCTGTTTGTGGAAGGTGTTTCAGTAAAAAGTGTTTCCCATTTAATCGAGCAAATGGAAACACAGGGACACAACAAGATGCAGTGATAGAAGATGTATGAACTCTGTTTTCAGCAAGTTTGGATAAAAAAACAAGACCCCCCCCCCAAAAAAAACATTATTTAGTGGGTTATGAGTGTTCATTCATCTAAACAACTTGTCAGGATGAATTAATTCAAAAAGGAAAATAAAGGCAAAAAATCCTAGTCATGTTTGCTTATCAGTATTTCATTAACAGATTGAAGCAAAAGTGCTGCTGCTATGATGAAAAGACAAACTCTTCAGAGCGCCAATGACAACATGCAAGCGCAAAAAAAAAAAAAATTAACATCTGTTAGGAACACTTTATGCACTCCATGGTAGAATATCTTGTGATGAAGACGCTGGACCTGATGCTGTCTTCCAGCCTGCTCTCCCCACGAGTAATCCGCTCTTCCACTCACGCGACAGCACGCTCGGGCGTGGAGCCATGCACTGACAGCTCGCCCGTCATTCAGGAAAGCCGACGCTCTCCGTCGTATGTGAGGCGGGTCCTGGTAGAGAACATCTGGCCACAGTGACCCGCCGAGAGCGGAAATTGAGCTTTAAGAAAGGGAGGGGAAAAACTGATTGTGGCACAGTCTCTGGGAAGCTGAGAGGTGGGAGGATTGTTCCAAAAAACACCATCTGCTCTCCACTTTGAACTATCTGATCAAAAGCTGTTGGCCAGCTATCACGCTATCACAACCTCCCTCACCACCACCACCACCACCCAACGGACTTCAACCGCCCATATTTGTCCCGTTGTGTTTACCAAAGCCTCCATAACCCCAAATTCCCTCTTCCTCCTCCTCCTCCTCCTCCTCTCATTAAAAACCACATAGTTAATCAGTTGGCATATTGATGTGACTCCCTCTCCATCGCACTTACAGTATTTATACGCCAGAGTGACAAGCTAATTTCTTTAAGTGTTAAAGGTGAAGGCTTAGTCCCAGTTGTGGAACACTGTCCCACCACAGCTGCTTCCATCTCCTCCTCCGTCGCTAAAAATTAGAGGCAGAACAAATGGATAGCGCTACTTTTACGACTGACGGGCCGGGGTAACAGCCGTTGTGTCTCTGCAACTAGCTAAGAGAGAGAAGCTGAGGTCTTGTTGACCGAGGGTCAGCTGGCATAGTGAGGAAGAATCTTAATTAGAGGCCGCATTGACAGTAATGAGCATTTGTGTCTTTGCAAGTCTCTCACTGTAAACTGCAGGAGAAAGCTTTTGGCGCGCTTTGAAAGCGCTTTGAAAGCGAACCAAACGAAAAATTCTACATCAACATTAATGTGCCTCTGCATCTAGATCTCTCTTTTTTCATTGCATGCCCCCTGTGTTGCCTCTTGCGAGACTTTACTGCCTCCGCCACTGCAGCATCTGTCATTTTTTCACCCTTGAGATTCCCTCTGCCCACATTCCTGTCCGTGCAATTCATTAACACCGGGCAGAGAAACCAGCTCGGCATTGAGGCTCAGAGCATTCCTACATTATTATGACACATGCATGCCCTCTCATACATGCAGATATACACACACACACACACCGTTGATTCCCAGCAGCCTTGAGTTTCTGAGGATCATCGCGTTTGTCTGTGGCCTTGGGTGGAATTGGCACAGGTGTGGTGTATGGGTTTATGCTTGGTGCAGAGGCCGGTGGCAGTGACGCTTGTGGTTAGGCTGTTCGTATCTGTGTGAGCAGAAAGGAAATATGGTACCTCAAGCACCCCCGCTGCAGCTGCCCCAACATCGAAACCTCCACTCCAACATCCCAGCCTCTCTTGGGCTCAACAGCGGCAGCTGAGCCACCCCAAAGCATCTGCACAGCCACGGGGTAAAAAAAAAAAAAAAAAAAAAACAAGAAACTCCGCTCAGTGCACCCACCCAGCCCCAAAGAGAGGAATGGCTCTCCCCCCATAACTCCACACCTCGTTATTTGTGGCAGAGCAGCCGTGCTGCTGATGCTCCTCTCTGTTCTCTGTGGAGCTCTGCGCATCCCTGCCGCTGCTCCTCATGAGCAGCCAAACAAAATCCCCAGTTAGTACATTAGCATCATTAAACATGGAGTTGAGTTGAGAGTTTGTAGTAATGGCTGCACCTGTAACAGCCAAAGCAGGCAGCTCCCTCCATGGGGCCTGCCTGTTCTGCTGGGATAGGTGTAGTGTTTGGGGCTTGGTTCTCACCGTATGAATACTTGGACAAAAATACCACGTTGCTGTTCTTTTTGAACCCTGCAGCACAGTAGTCGGGATATAAATCCTCTGTGATATATCTGGATCAGTAGGATTCAAACGTTTCATTCCAGCACATATTAATACCATTTGCAGTTTACAAGGGCTTTGTTCAGCCTTAGTGTGCCCACACATAGGAAAAGGGTTCCACATGTGGGAGTCGGTTAATTGGTGGATAAAATCTTGACACATCATCTGCAACACCAATCAGGTGAGCATCAACTTAATAAATGGAAGAAGAAGAATCTCCCAGCAACATGACTTTTCTCTTGTAGCATTCATTATGTCATCGTGGATGTAAAGTCAAAGAGCAATAACTGAAGCAAAGTGGCTTGATCACACTAACTTAGCGCTGTAATGGTCTTAAAAGTAATTAATTCATCATGTTCTTTTCTCTCGGCAATGGCAAACCTAACAAACCTGACTTGTCTGGAAATATCACCTGGGGCCGCTGACTCGTGCATGTTTCCGTGTGAAATCCTCAAATGTAAATGTGCTGTATGTAACATAAGTACTCAAAATGTATTCAAATACATCAAGCCCCTTGGCAAAAGCAAGGAGCAATTAGCGCCTCCCTTCACCTGTTTGAAATTCAGGGCTGGTGATGTAAACAGTTATTTTGTTGCTCACGAGACGGGATACTAATGCAGACACTGCAGCGTACCCGAAGAGAGCATCGCACCTTTGGCAATTACTGTGAGTTAAGGTGTGTATTAAATGTGCATAATCAGCTTGCTTGTTAGTCTACAAATAGCATTAATTGAGTGTGTTCGTTCACGGTGCCTGTTCATTGTTTAATTGCAAAGGATTACACCAAGAGCCGTTTCAATGTTTGCAAATTACTATTTACTAAAACTAATTATCAGGTCAAGAATTCCTTTGATTTGCTCCGCATCATGTTGGTAATTAGAGTATGTACCCCCACCCCCGCACCCTTTCTCCCTCTCTGCCCAACCTGTGGAAATGCACTACACCACTATTTAAGCACCGGGGTTTGGGCCTTTGGATGGGAGGTGCAGGGGTAGAAATACACGTAGATTCTCATGCCTTTCTGAAATAATCATCTATTATTTCACCAAGAAAACAGAGGCACTAAGTGTGGGTGTCAGACAAATAAAAAGACTTTCACCTCAGGGGTCTTAATTGGAGCATATTTCCCCTGCATGTCACTGCCACACAAATGTGTTTCTTCATGTGTTTCCAGTTGCACCTTCAAGATTTTCTCTAACTGAAAGGTCCAAGAATTGTTTTTAAGTTCACGTGTGGAATGTGTTTGGAAATTGTATTTAGTTGATAATAATTTTGCACTTTGCTTTTGTTACAACCCAATACTTTTGCATGCTGATATTTCTGCTGTTGAAGAAATAGAAAAAGGGACATTTAGTACTGAGAACTGAGTCTTGTTAGACTGATCAGACAGATCAGTTCTGAAATAATGTGGATGTCCTTCTTTTTTTCTCAGATCTTCCTCTCGTAAATCTGTCGGTGGAGCCACAGCCGGTCCTGGAGGGCAACCTTGTGAAATTTCACTGCTCGGCCAAGGCAAATCCACCAGTCACACTCTTCAGGTGAGACTCATCGCCACAAAGTCCGCCGATCAGGGGAGATATGCAGCCTCACACATTAGAACCCAGTCATCACGTCCCCAACTCTTTATCATGGACGAATGTTCTGAAAACCGTATGTAGAAATGACAAGCCAATCTACTCTCTGATGTTGTTTGTGGCTAACACATTTTTACATCATGACGACTTTAGCACTTCATTATTAACAGCATTAATCATTCCTAGACACCTTCTTATGATGCCATGACACCATTATATCAGCCCTGTGTCTGAAATGAAGAAGAGAACAGGGGGAGAAAAAAACAATGAAACACCATCGCTGAGGGAGGAGAAAAATAATGAAAACACATCTCGCAGAATTCATTTGGGAAACGTTGTCATGTTCCACTGGGTTGCAACAAAAGAATACAATGATTTGTTGCAAAGACTTATTTTTTTCTTTTTTTTTCTGTTTTATGGTCACATTGTGTCCCTTGAACATTAAGCGGCTGTCATTGTGTTGGAGGAAAGCTGAAAATATTACGTGACATCTGATGAAGCTGTCAGTGTTGCAGCTGTGCTGAGATTGAAGTGTGTTCTCAGGTGCGCAGCTTGGCAATAATTTGTGCACCTTTGTATGAAAGCAAATCCAAGCTCGAAATTGTATACAAATTTTTAGAAGGTAACATTTAAGACAGAACTGAATCGCCACCACATATTGCACATTGTTTTCCACCCTGATTATACAGTGATACACATACATGAATAATACATTTCAGTAATTTACGAGAAAAACGAAAACAGCAGTCATTAAGATGGCAACTGAGTGTCAGTTAAATATAAATCAAAAGCATTAGCATGCTGTTAAATCTCAAAGCAGTGTTATGATGTTATTTTTTGTGTCATTTTTGTTGATGGCGCATATAAACACACACAAGCACTAATTTAACACTTGCTGAGTGCATGATTAAACTTTCTCAATTCAATTTTCTGTTGAATTGCTCTTAGATATTTCTCCTGGATTTGTGGAAATGCATAAGGGAGGTGCAATCCGTTCCTTTGTTGAGGGAGTCCAATTCCCTCCACAGGTCAAAAAAATTATTAAAAATCAGAGGTTTTTCAATTCTCTTCTACTCTCTGGCGAAGATTCTGGTTCTGCACCAATTTGCCAGGTTTGCTCAGTTTAGATTTTGAGTGGGACTTGTACTTGATACTTCATGGAAACAGAAGATTTAAACTCTTGTCACTTTACTCTTTTTCTGAGAGTGGGTTTCAAGGAACACTGTTAGAAAAAAAAAGTACAAACACAAAGACATACTTTTGGTCCTCTCCTGTCAGAGGGATGAGAGAGGCAAAGGCACATTTCATGATCAAACCAGCAAGAGATCGCCCTCACAGAGCAGCGTATGGTGGAGCGACAGCAATCACAACAGCGCAGGCGATTCCAGCATTTTGTTCCGTGGTCTGAGCAAACATAATTGGACTCTGGCTGCTCACTGTGTTAGGAGCTGGTCGAATTGAATTTGAAACAAACGTCGATGAACTCCTCCAGCATCATTATTTCCACAGACAACCATCAAACATGTTTTTTTTCACAGCCAGGTGCAAAGAGTTTACGTTAAGTCCAAACAGTACATGCGGTCAAATTCAATCAAACTTTTACGTGGGAAGGTCTTCTGCAAAGCTATACTACATAGAGCAGCCAATCGATGAGTGTTAAAAGACGAACACTGAAATAGTTTCGTAAACACAAGTTTTTGAGTGGTCCCTTTGCAGCAAAAGTGCTGGGTTGATTTTTATCGAAAATCAGTAGAATGTTTCGAAGACAGAGCTGGAATATCTCCGCGAGCCACAATCGGTAACTTTTCTGACAGTTCCTTGTGTGTTTTTTGTTTGCTGTTTCATGACGGGTGCCAGAGAAGTGCGCAACATCCTCAAAATAACAGCCAAAATTATTTCATTTATTTAAAATTGAAGCCGCAACAGTGTGGAATGCGGAAAGTCTCAGCAGGCATCAAAACCCTCTGGAGAAGCCTCACAGATAGAGGGCCTTTGCACCTTTCAACCCGAAACGCTGTTTCAAAAATATCTGTAAGGTTGCCATGAGCACAGAGGTACAAATGCGTGTTTCCCCAGATAAAAAATGCAAGCTGGACTATACCTGCAGATTATTCGGTCGTTATTCATGTTGAAATAAAAGCAGACACAATGAGCTCATTAAGACAGTATAATCCATTGCCATCCAAACTGAATATTTATGGGTTTCAAACATTTAATCATGTTTGAAACCCCAGCCATCCTGGTTAAAGTAGATGATAGTTTTTCCACTCACGAGCGTTCTAGAATATAGTTAAAGTACTAAATCGCTATATGGGGAGGTTTTAAGATGCCATGCAGGGAATGAATAGGATGAAATCAATAGCGAATGGAGTTGGAAGGCTCTGAATGGTGTAATGGTAACTGGGAAACGAAATCGGTGTAGAACACACTCACAGGAGGCAAAACAGAGATGTTGCCTTCTTGATGGATTCTACCCTTTCAAGAAAAAAAAAGAAACAAAAAGGATAGGGCAGCGATATTGAGGGAAAACAAGGTATGTATTTGATTTTCGGAGGTGCGCGGCAAAGGCAGGTCCTCCATTCTGCTCGCCCACAAAAGGATTTCGCCTCCATTGTTGCCAGCGAGGGAATCAATGTTAGAATCTGAGCTCTCAGCAGGGCACGGAGGACTAAGAAGAAATGACGGATGACTTTTTCTCTCGGTTCGTCAAACTAAAGTACGGTCGCAGATGGAGGCTAAAAGAGGCTAATAAAGCCTCTCCCTCACGCTTTCCATCCCCCTCCTTTTGCTCCTCGTTTCTCTAATCCAGGAGAGGATGGAATAATGTCCTGACACTTCCAAGACAGGCTAATAACGTTTGACACCGCACTTGTACTTGTGTCCTTTTCTGAAGTTTTAGATTTGGCTACAGCCCACGTTCAAGTTCATAATCCACCTACCCCACCCTACTTCCAGGATCTGAGCATAGCAGACAGAAAGGAGAGTTTTACAGGCTGCGCTGTGTCTGTCCCAGGAGTCTTCCATCGAGGGAAAACCTCCCAGGATGATCCTGCCCGACAAATTTCTCCCCTCCAGAGGGATGGATCACAGAGGGAAGCCAGAAGCTGGTCAAGCAGTATGAAGCTATTATTCAGCGCTAATACATTCTGTCACCCACTGATCAGATACGGCACAAGGACGGAGTAGTTCTGAGACAGATGGCCTCTTTTCCATCCTCAGGAGAGCCATCCATTCCCAGGGTGCACTGCACCACTTTGCCATCCTCAAATTCAATGGACACTTGAGACACACACCCAAGATATGGGGGCACAAGTCAGTCGTTAC
>OMPJ01009315.1:0-24900 GCA_900312935.1 Carapus acus | reverse complement strand
AGACGGACCAGAAGCCTCGACGGAGACGGCGTGGGGCGGCGAGAAAGAGGGCGCGGGCCCGACGCCGGGAGCCAGCCACTCCTCCCCTCACCGCTACATCTCCGAGCCCTACCTGCCGTTCCACGAGGACCTCCAGGGCGGGGAGGCGGGCCAGGGGCAGGAGACTCTCACCTTCGAGAGCGCCATCGCAACCAGCCTGGGACGGGCCAACGCCATTAGCTCTGCCCCGCAGCTCAGACACTCCTGGCAGGTTCCCAACGGCCATTTCCGGAAGCACCTGGGCCAGGCGAGTCAGGCGGGAGCCAGCGAGCTGCTAAGTGACACAGACGAGGACGACCACTGCTAATGTCGGGTGAGGAGGAGGAGGAAGGGACGAGCCGGACGGGACGGTCAGTCACCTCAGAGCGGCTCCTAGTGGGAGATGAGTCACTCAGAGGCTCTGTGAGAACCAGACGTTCTCAGCAGCTGTAGCAGAACACACAGGCCTCTCTGGGGGCCTGGGCTGTTTACCTGGATGCTCTGATTGCATCTTTGCATTTATGTCCAAATGTGTGCGTGTGTGTGTGTGTCTTATGACTGAAGGACCTGTTTGTGTGCGTGTGTGTGTGTCTCTCAAGAGAGAAAATTTGCCAAATGAAAAGAACAGCTGAGTCAGACTGTACTATAAGTAGCTCACTGCAGGCACACACACTTGGTGCCAAGCCTTCCCACATAAGTTGGTGTTTTGATTGTTATTTGAACAAAATGTGTCGAGAAAATTCAGGATGGCAGCGCTGCCACGGAAAATCCAAGTGATTTGATACAAGTGCGGTTAGCTTGTGTGAAATTAGAGGTAGAAAATACAAGGAATGCCATGAATGTATTCTAGGTTTTTGGACCTCCCAATCAGGTCGTTTGAGATATCCGTGATGACACAGGGATTTATTGTGCCAGATTTTGATAATACATAACTGGCCATTCGAAACAGTTTACAACCCCCCCAACATCCACATGGCCATGGACGTCGTGTGGTCATAACTAGTTAGTAACTTGAAGTGAAGATGAAACTTAATATAGTGGTGGCCTCGTAATGTTCTAGCTGTCTGATAACGATCACAGTGTCATTGTCTCGGGTGCGGCGAAGTACAGGACCCAGGCACCAGACCATCCACAGTGTGGGACGTAGACCTTCTGTCACAGGACCAGGGGGGAAGGTTGGGGGCCATCCACTGGACCAGGGGGGAGGCTGGGGGCCATCCGCTGGACCGCAAAGGTCTGAGTCCGGGCGGTGCCAGGCTGGGTTCTGGAGACGTCTGTCCCCTAAAGTCACTGTGTTGGACGATCGCGATCCGCCATGTCAGGTGACCACAGCCGGTTGCCATAGAGTCGACTGAAGCCATTTTCTTAGATGTACATAGAGCCCGGAATGTGTCTTCTCGTGATCTCATGCGGCGATGATGATGATGATGATGATAATGACGGTCTGTGAAGATAATGTGATGAAGAATATACGTGTCCTTCATACGTTTTACGCAAGCGAGTCTTTTACATGAATGCTTAGAAGTAGAAAGAAGTAGATACGCACTGAATGGGTTGTTGTAGATGTGTCAATTCCCAACTGCATGAAGGTAATCACCATGGCAACAAAGGCAAGTCTGAAAATGACGAAGGTGAGGATGAAGATGATGGTGGTTGTGCTTTTTAATGCCCTTAAGCTGCCTGATTGGTCTTATTTCACTGCGTCCACGTTGTTAAATGGGATTTTTGAACCTGTTCAACAAAGGCAAACACCAGGCAGGAAACTTGTTCCTGCTGCTTATTTTCTACACCAACATTCACTTTGGAGATGTCCAAACATTCCAGCTTTCCAACAATTACTGCCCCAACCCATGCAAATAAGAGTTTTATGTATATTTATGATATGTGCAGTTGTGTTGTTGTAAATGTTGAGTTTGACATCTTTCTGAAATGTGAACCTAGGACACTGGGAGCGAGGTCCCTCAGGCCAGCAGGGGTGTCCCACACTTGTGGTCGTCCCACACCAGCTGGACTAAAATATTGTATTCTATCAGAAAAATACACATCCACGTGTCTGAGCTTAGGGCTTGGTTTCAATAGCACACAGGTTAGGGTTAGGCTCTAGATCATAGTGTCTCATGCTAAAGATATCACCTGAATTTTTCCCCTGGCGTGAAAGGATGTGAGAGGCAGAGCTGCAGGACAGGTGTGCGCTCTGCTTTTCACTTTACTGTGCTTTGCAGCCGTCTGTTTACACAGTTTGCCTAATCTGTGCCTGGGGGAACTCCCGATACAGAGTTTCCCACTGAGCCCGGCTTTCTTAGAAGTAACATGTTGTAAAATCTGTACAAATAAATCTATGTTTGATTTGTTGCACTGTTCTGATTTGACCTGAATCACGACGCCTGTCAACGACTTTGACAAATCCTCGACAGTGTTGACATACGTGTTGAAACTGTGCATTAAAGAGAGATTAACTTGTCTTTTTTGGGATTTACACCCGTTTTTTTTTTTCTCAAATGTTCGAACTTATTTGCACCGCGAAGTTCCAAATGACCTCAACAAGTTTATTATCCTGTCTGCCGCCATGTCTCCATATTATACGGACACTGTGAAATTTCGTAGCCGTCGCCGAACCCAACGGTTGCAGTAGGAAAAGGTACCTGCACGAGTTTGTATATGTGTTTACATTTGGTGTCGGTTCTCAATAATAAGCATGTGAGAAGGGCTCAGTATGACTGGAAACCAAAGGAGAGAAGTAGGTGAGATATCTAGTTTGGTGTCGAGACTTGAGTGTGTAAGATGTGTGGAAAGGGGACGTTTGCCAGCAAAGGCCCGGCCCTCTGAATTTATGATTTCTGGATAGCAGCAGCCGTGATGTCCATCCACCATCAGTAGTCCTCTGTCCTCCGGCTCGATGTGGCCTTCTCGGACGCGCCGTGGAGTCCCAGCCGGACTTCAGCTGGTGCTCGCAGTGTGTGTGTGCACAGGACAAGATGAGCGACAGAAATTGAACATGCCGGCACGGCGGCAGTTCTCTTTCCTTTGGGAAGCAGAGGATCATGGGGGACGCAGAGGACCATTACCAACAAGAGTCAAAGGTAGGCAGCAGATATTGTAAGTTTCTCTTTTGTCATTTTAACTCACTTGACAAGTACAATTACATTGCAAGTTGTCGTCTTCACACCAATTTCAGCAAATTTTCTGCTGAGTTGACTACACTAGGGCAACTAGTTTTCCTGGAATGTTGACATAAGTTGTTAGCTTTTGATATGTGTTATTTATGTGCTGGTCAGAGGGACACAGATGATAGACCATGCAAGCCATAGTTGGCTCCATAGGAGGTCTGCACACACAAAAAATTCCCTAAACACACATTTCTTTGAAATGTGGTGCCATTATGAGTGTATTGGACCTTACTCGTGCCTGGAACAAATAGGGTCCTGCAGGCACGACCTCTCCTTTAACTCCCTTTGTCAAATTTACCAATAAGCACCTATTCAGAGGTTTGACGCAAAGGTGCAATTCCATTCAAAGGATTTTCTAAAAAGTATATAGAAATGTACAAATGAATTCCTAACCGCTGTCACTACTTTTGTGTTCTGTGGAGAAATCGACTTATTGCAGCTTTTAGGCTTGAGGACATCGACTTACTACAACGTCTCTGCAACAGAGGACGACCGAGGCTGTCCGGCTTACCAAATAGGACAGTACGCCACGCTGTCCCTGCCCACATTCGCAGCATTTGGCCCTCTGTAAGTCTGAACGTGCAGTGGACCCTCAAAGCTGCCTTGTGTGAGGTCAGCACAGGGTTTTGTGCGTTATAGCCTCATTCCTCCCTCGTTTTTGCAGTTAATGTGTGTGTGAAATGCCTCTGGAGCGCTGCCACCGGTTGTTGCGTCATTGCTTTCTGCTGCACTACGACTTCTACACAGCAAATTACTACAATCGTTTACAAAGTAACTCAGTTTGGCATTTCCTAATGTTGTAATCTAGGAAATTTAACCCAGAACACATAAATAACATCAAACATTTAGCCCGAGCCTTTTGCCGCGGACAGGCCGATGACTTTTTTACGGCTCTGTTTTCCAGGACCTGACAGGGTCACGACTGAAGCTGTTTGTGCAGGGCAGACTCTCTTTCCATGAAGTAGATTTTGGAGGGATTTACCTCATGACTGTGTCGTTAAACTTGACCTGGAGGGTCCACACGCCCAACGGTGTCGCCCGCTGAACCTGACAGATTTGCGATAGCTCACGTTTGCCCGTGAAACACCCGTCACCAGGGGCTTTGCGTCATCTTTGGCGGGTTTAAAATCTATACCGCCCGTCTGCACCCGGGCCCTGATCAAAGGGACACTCTGCATTTAGGGGTCGGAGTGTGTGTGACTTAAAGCGTATGCAGGTATTCCTGTAAGCGTTCCTGTGTGTGTGCTATGTGTACCGACGCGGTAACGTTTACCTGACAGGTTTCCAGACGTGCTGAGCGTGCTGATGCGTCTGCATCTGGACGTCCCGTGGACAGAGCAGCGGGCCATACTGTCCGTTTTAGGACAGGAAGGGGACGTGCTTTTGGAGCTGAGAATGGGGCCCAGAGTGTTCTCAGTCATCGGTGTTGGGGACCAACACTACGAGTGAGAAAACACACGAAAACACACATTCTATGGGGGTTAGGGCTCTTTGTTAACCTGTTGTGATGCTAAAGGGCTGTGCTAAGTCGTGAGTTAGGAACCACAACAAAGGGTGATGTTGGGGTTGTTGGGGTACAGATGTACTTTTGGAGGACCGTAGGTGTGTTTAGCTCTATCGGAGTGGGGAAATATTTCGAAAATCTGCAGATGAGCATCCCGGACCTGAATGAATAAGTCTAGTGAGAGCCAAGAAGGGGAGCATAGAACATACCAGGAGAGGACCTCCAGGGAACAGAACGTTCCTGGTCCATTTCCAGGATCCACCTGTTGATGGTCGGCAATGGCACCGATAACTTTACCCTTTTCTTACCATGATTTTCTTTTCTTGCTAAATATTGTGGGGGTACAATGCTAATTATGTGATTATGTTTACTTGGCTTAGAATAAACTTTTCTCACTTTTCAACTCTATACCTCATAGCAAGTGTGGAATGGGTTCCGGTATCCAGGTTAGATATGCATTGAATGTCCCAGTAAGGTGCGGAGAGGTTCATGGCTGATGA
This sequence comes from Carapus acus, assembly GCA_900312935.1. Taxonomy (NCBI): domain Eukaryota; kingdom Metazoa; phylum Chordata; class Actinopteri; order Ophidiiformes; family Carapidae; genus Carapus; species Carapus acus. Next base: position 19,711 of record OMPJ01009315.1, on the reverse strand, counting down.
TTTACAAACGTATGAAACCTACAGAGTATCTTATTCACTATTTGATTGGTAACAGTTAATAAATTATGTTTAAAAGTATGTTTTTTCTCTTCATGATGGCAGGTGAAACATGGCCACCTGACCGCACGTCACTTAGATGTTCATATATTGTGGTAACAGACCGGAAGTGAAAACAAAATAGATAACGTCAGCACAACGCTGAGCCTGTAAAAGTGTGTGACTCTGCATACATATTAGTGAATGTCACACACCGCTGGAGGGCAGAGGGAGCCGAAATTAAAGTGGGCGTGCAGCAGGCTAATGCCGTTAGCGAGGTGGAACCAGCTCAGCACTCTCTCTCTCTCTCTCTCTCTCTCTCTCTCTCTCTCTCTCAGCACAGCGTCCCACGTGAGGCTCCGTCCGCTGCCAGGCTGCCAGCTGGACCCTCGCCACGTCCCCACATCCTTTCCACATCTGGGCACAGACAGCTGACAGACGCTAACACAGCTCAGGCCCAGAGACAGAAACGACTACTGGGTGTCGTTATCCATCGTCTGTTTAATGGTAAAGGAGAAACCGGCCACAAGCACTGATGATGATTGGCCACTGTGCAGTTTCCTCTGTGGACTCATACTGTCCATGATTACCATGCAGCATCCAGTGGTGGATCGGGTCCATTGACAGAACATTAAAATCAGAGTTGGAGTGTGGATGGTAAAACCGATAATGTGTGCAGGGGAAATGTAAGGGCAGCGTGTGGACCGGCAGCTGGTGAGGAAATCGATCTGACACTAACATCACAATAGACACGCTTCATTGCTTGGTAACGCCTCCATCATTCGAAGCTAAAGGGAACGATTCCAAGTTCCACGTTAAAGCATCGGCTGAGGAACAATACTTCTGACCTAAACAACAAGCAGACTACATCCCATTTACAGGGTCAAATGCTCATGTGCAAGAGAATCTAATATTGTGCCTCAAGATCACAAAAAGGGGGAAAAAAAGGGTGAAAAAATATTTTGAAAATGCTTGATGTCCCCTGACCAATTTACATCAGAGGTATAAAAATGTGACATGTGTGTCCACACCTTTGTTGAGGATTATGGGTCGACATGCTCATGAGGATAGATGAAGCAGAGCAGAGGGAGCTGTGTGTCTGCGAAGTGAAGGAGTTTGTGGCTTCCGATTGTTGGATGGATGCAATTCGGGTTGCGAGGTCGCACCAGCAGAAGCCACACAAGCTCTCCATGTGCATTAGTAAGAGCAGGGCTGACAGACAGGGCGGAATGAGTAATTAAAACCATCCTCAAGCAGCACATGAGATGCTGCGTGAGGCACAACTTCTCTGAAGAGGAATCGGGTTGAAACAGTCATTGCAAAGTCTGTTCTTGAATCGTGAATTTCAATGTAGTATATGTCATTATAAGTCGACTGCGCTAGAACACCTGCAAACATCACGTGTGTGCGCACTGTCTATACACTCACTGTGTCTAAAAGTGACATTTACAGTGTCAACATTTTGCGTCCGTCTGCAAACTGTTATTGCGTCACACTATTTGGGCTATGCTGACGCCGACATGACTCAGGCACTCTGTGATTGGTCGGTGGGGAAAAGTCTCCCTTAGCAACAGATCGGGATTGGCTTCTGGTGACACCTTCATACAAGCAGTGTCCAATCGCACTCTGCGCCATAGGTGTTGATTAGTTTACAACTTTGACTACCAACAAGCCAATTTCCAAAACTTACAGTACGAATTTCAAATTAGATGGAAATCCTGTAGGGACATTTTATGGATTAAGCTTTCAGTGCATCGATTAAATCTGTGGAAAACCCCATTCTACATTATCCAAGTTTCAGTATGCATTTGCAATTTAAGTTTTTGATGAATTTCACGAGTAGCTCAGCGGTTTGACTGACCAGATATTTTCCCTCAGTCAACCCATTTTTGTACAAGAGTGCACTATTCTTCAATTCTGACTCCTCGCTCGTATTGGAGGGTGAGAGAGATGGTCAGATGTCTATCTTTTCTCTATCGTCTGTATCTTTTCTCTGCCTGTTTTTCTTGTTCGGCGGTCCTTGAGCAGGACATCGCAACAGGTTGGGAACAGATCTCTCAGAAACTTGCCCAACTGGTTGTACTCAAGCCGAGGGCGAAGCCTTCCCATTCAGGTAGCAGCAACAGTGGCTTTGTTTGACCTCTTGACTCTGTAATCCGCAGCTTTCCTTTCAGTTCTAGATCTGCATCCTCTTCTCTTTTTATACATACATTTCTACACGTTTTGCCCCTAAGCTCCCCGAAGAGACTGCAATTCCTCTTGACAAATAGCTGTAGCACACAATTTATTAGTCTAATGTAGTCAAACATGTACTTGTTACTTACTACGCTTGATACACATGCGGAAAATATGCTACTCATTGACCAGGTAGTTGTGACAGGGGTCAGAGTTTTTGGCCTGTGAAAAATAGAGGAAAAACAACACAGGCAGAGATAGCGAGCATGAGCTCTGAGGCAGTTTCAGGTTGACTGTGTTACCTTACCTGCTATGTATGCTGTGTGTGCAGAGCTTAAGGTGACCCCGAGGAAGGTGAGGAGCTGCCGCCTAAATGCCTTGCACAGCAATACAATCACTAAGACCCGGGTACAAGGCTGTCAGCACTCCTGGTAAGCACTAGCTGGACATACTATGTGGACAGAAAAATCAATGCGCTTCAGTCGGTACCATGGTTGTTTCTTGGTACCGACTTTGATGAGGCACCTAGCACAACGAGAATACACGTTACTTTCATCTGCAATTACAAATTATCCAGTTGAAAATGTGTAAGTGTGGGGGAGTTACATGGGGGAAAACACTCACACAGGAATGTCGGATTTGTTAGGAAATGCCTGAGATAGGATGCTATAGTATGCTATAGTGTGCAGCCATGCTGCTGGCGTGGGCACGAGTTTGAAAGCGAGCAGCACAGGTATTCATGGACACCCACATCTCCATTTTCCAACCTCCAGACCAGGCAACGTTCCGGCAAAAATGCCTGCAAGGCTGTGTTGTGAATGAAAGCGCAAGCTACCTCTCCACAGAGGTGACCGTCTCCTGGTTTGTCCCCTGCCCATCCCCCATAACATGGCGCTCCGCGGTGCAGGGATAGGGACTAGAATGTGGCTACGTGTGTGGATGTTGAGACTGAATGTGCCTGAGAGAATCTTGTCTAAATTATTCTGGCTTGTTATCCAGGCTCATACGTCATTAAATGTGACATCCTCACTCCTTGCTCCACATATCCATGGTAACGGCGCATCCTCCGACTACATTTTCCCTCTCAGAGCTGAGGTCCTGTTTCCATGGTCATTCCCACCCCGAACCCCTGGGTATGATGGAGCTAGATGCCAGCCTCTTTCAAAATGGATAGAGGATGTCAAAGTTCTGATCATCTGTAGGAATGTAGATAATCTAGGAAATAATCAATGCATGTGTCAGTCATCCGGAGGCAAATAACCAGCTGTGGGTCAATTTGCACAGGAGGGGTGTCTCAGGTGGCAATGGAACCCGTGTCCCCCACCTGGAGAAGGATGGATCTCAGCAAAGCGGGAGCAGAGTATTCCATAATTCTTACCAGATTTGTGGTCATCCGGTGAATGGATCCTGACGCTGTGTGGAGGCTGCAATCTTGGATTGTGAGTCCTCATCGCGGGCCTTCAGGTTTAGATGTTCACATCTTGAACATGGTACATCTTTTGTTTTGCTCCAGGACTCTGCTTCTGTTGTCCTTGCTGTAGAATTTGCAGCCCATGTCGACACCATCCCATGAAGGAGGAGAGTATGTTGCAGAGATTTACGCTCACCACGGCAGCGAGCAGCTTTCACGATTTTTAACGTCACATCACCGCTCACCTCCTCTGTCAAGTTTCAGGCAGTAAAAATGGTCAAATGGTTCCGTTTTGCAACACAAAGCCCTGTGAGTAAACGGCAAAGCTTTCCAATACCGGTGCTTAAAAATCTTGTGTTTCCCTACTCACAAAATGTTTTTTTTAAATTCACCTCAACTTGCCTGACATAAAGCGTACGCTCTGTAATTTAGACCTCCAAATTTGACAGCTTCAAAAAACTACATTTGTTTACGCTTCCCTGAGAGAACACCTGGCTCCAAATTGAGTGATGTTATATTAATTTTTCAGAGAATACACTGCCTACTTATTTTGTCACCATTACCAAGAAGTTCATTTCACCATTGTGATATCCGCAACACATCAATTTATTGTTAACAATCATTGTTTTGGTATAAGCGTACTTCAGCAAATGGAGTAAAGAAAACACAGATTAAAATAAGGTCTAGCCGACAATCGCAATGAAAAGAAATAAATAGAAAATAATCTGATTTAGGTCTAGAAATTCCATGTTCATATGAATACATAACATCTAGATTATAAGTTAATAAATCCAAGCTACTGTATAAATACATCACCAGCATGCACAATATTGTGTTATGGAGAATATTGGGTCAATTATCATCTTACACTGAAGAAACAGTATAATAGGCAAGTGTATTTCTCCACCAAATATAAAATCTAACAAAGTAAATTCACAAACCTTTATCCCGCATTTAGATCCTCCTCTTTAATTAACACTACATGTGCTCTGCCCTCAAATTCGACTGGGTTAACTACCGAGTTGCCGCGGCAACCGCTCGCCAATGGATGTTATGAGGATACGATAAGGTAAGGCCAGGCTTGTTGGGTTACCCTGTGATCATTTCCTTCCCACACCAGATTACTGATTATTATCTGGAATTTAATCGTGAATCAGATCTACAGACAGAAGGAGCCAATAGATGTAATAGTAACGACAATACTGACAATAAGAATTAGGTGTCCAAAAACAGTTAATTTATTTAATAAAGCACATCAGCACATGAGAGGGACAAGCTGCACTAAGTTTACTTTATGAATTTGTATTTTCGTTACAGTATGACTGTGACTTGAGCTGGACACATACCTGACACAAAGCAAACAAAACATTTGTTTTCCATGTTCAATAAACAGAGACAACCTGCTGTTCACTCGACGACCATAGTGTGGTGCAACTGAAGGTTCCATGTTGGTACGACTGAAGTTACACGATGAAGGTGCACACCTCTACCGCCGTCGCCCACGCCTGCCCTCTCACCCTCTCTCGCCCTCTCCGCACGCCCCCAGCCCGGTCTCCACTCTCTCCCTTGTCCAAGCAAGGCGTTGACATTCAAGGTTAACTCTTAAATTTTTGTGTTGCACAAGCATCAAACTGGATTTTCCGAACGCTCCTCCCTCGCCAAATACAATAACAAGACAGCTCAGCTCCATTTGCGCGATGAGACCAGTCTCTGCCAGTGCAGCCGTTCCGTTAGCCCGATGTTCACACCGCCATGTATGACATACTCCGTTGCATCTAAGTGGCGTTTTGGCAAATGTTGCAGAGGCTATCGAGGAGGGGGTTCCATTCTCGTTTGTATGCCGTTTTTTTTTCTTTATCGTAAGGTAATTTCTCAAACCAAAATCGCCATCCCACCTCCGGCTTATAACGTGTAATTTGTGGAAAAATAAAGACAGCAGCCGTGTTAGTACCATCGGCAAAAGTGGCTGCCGATGTTCCACTGCCCCCCCCTTTAAATTTCTAAGAATTTTTTGTACTATTATTTCGTTGTCGTCATTTTGTGAGCGCATCTGTGTGTTTGTGTGTGGTGTGGGTGCGTGTGTGTGTGTTTGTGATTTTGGCTGAATGAGGTTTTGGACTCTAATTGTTGCCTTCTCCTCCCTCGTCGTCCTGCTGGTCGCTCGTCCACAGCGTCAAGTTGTCTCGTAGCAGCTGCATGATGAGAGTGGAGTCTTTGTAGGAGTCCTCGTTGAGGGTGTCCAGCTCGGCGATGGCTTCGTCGAAGGCGGTCTTGGCCAGCTGGCATGCCCGTTCGGGGGCGTTCTGGATCTCGTAGTAGAAGACGGAGTAGTTGAGAGCCAGGCCGAGGCGGATGGGGTGGGTGGGCTGCATCTGCTCCTTGCTGATCTCGTGGGCCTCCTTGTAGGACTTCTCCGAGGACTCTACCACTCCGGCCCGGACATCGCCGGTGGCCACCTCGGCCAGGTAGCGGTAGTAGTCGCCTTTCATCTTCAGGTAGAAGACCTTGCTCTCAAACTGTGTTTCGTCGCAATTCTTGATCAGGAAGTCGTCGAGCAGTTTGAGCACATCCTTGCAGACCTCGTCCAGCTCCTTCTCGATCTTCTCGCGGTAGGCCTTCACCATGTCGATCTTCTTCTCGTTTCCGTCGGCTGTCGTTTTCTGCTCGATGCTGGAGATGACGCGCCAGGACGAGCGTCGTGCGCCCACCACGTTCTTGTAGGCCACAGAGAGCAGGTTCCGCTCCTCGTTGGATAGCGTCTCGTTCAACTCGGTGACCTGGTGAAGACAAAACAGACGGCGCAATCATTACAAATGTCTATCGCCATTTGCGGCAAACACGCAGCTTAGTAAAGCTGCTGCTTTGAAGAAAATCCTCAACACAATGGGTCACTCTGAGGCCACAACTGTGACATCATATTGGAAACAGACTGGTTCCACTTCAACCTCTCATACTGAAGAGGCCGAAAATCTTTACAAAGTCTGAGCAAAGATCTCCCCCCGCGTTAAGTCCACCGTTCCACAAATCAGTGCCATTGGTCAAACGACGATGAGCAGCTTCCCCCGGATTTATTTCAGAATTTTGTTTGACAGACAACACTTAAAATGTGAATATGGAGTAGCCACAAGCAAAGCCTCGCCTAGATTGCGGCGTGTTGGATAAGAAACCTCTATATCTGCCGACTCCTAACAAAACCACTTCATTCACGAGTGTTAGGTTATACAGGAAGTTTATGGGGCCCAACTGACATGTGTTTTACTTCCGTCTGCTCATTGTGTCTACATTGGACACTGCCCTTTTCATCTTCACCTGCCACCAGTTAAAACAAATGCCGCAGGAATGATAAGATTCTTTTCACCAGCTAAGTCCAATTTGTGTTGCAATCGAAGCTTTATGATACAATAATCCTGCGATACATCCGCCTTTGCAGTAGAGTGAATGCTCTGTGCAGCATCCTGGGAGCAGGCTGAGCTTCAATGTCGCTCTCAAGGACACAGAGGGACGCTTTAAACCTCCAACCTTCCAAGGGAAGCTTCCAGCCGCCGAAGAATGCGCCACTTTGTCACATTCTCTGCCTCCATCGCTGCGTCCAGTCACATTGTCTGTGTATTGATACAAATAAGATCGGTTTCCTCTTGAATGCATACGCTCGCTTGTCGACGTCTGCACGACTACGCCTCGAGTGATTCTCGGCCATGTGCGAGCATTACATTGCCCTTCCTGACGCATCTTTTAAGTTGCAGGGAGATTCGTGCTGTGGATGGGAGGAGGGGAAGTAGAGGCCAAAGAGCACGCCTGTGATGCAATCTGCCGTTTCCATGGCAACTATAAAAATCTGCTCCTTTCTCTCCTGAGCCGGACGGCTGGAGGACATGACTGACTGTGGGGATGCTGACAGGTATGAGGTAAAACAGTGGGTATGGATCAGTGGAAGCTGGCTAATCTCTTCAGCCTCCCTCTATGAGCCACCTGGGGTCGACGCTAGACATCACGCCCATCTTTTTTGTGGGGTGGGTGGGTTGTTTATTTGTCCGTTTAGTGCCATTCACAGTTCCTGAACTGCGATGGAGATGTCTTGTCAACACTGAGGTTGCATTTAGTGATATATGCAACCACAAGGGGGACATAGCAGCAGCTAAAGCTCGTCAGAATGTTCTAACAGGGGGAGCGGCTGCGCATGAGACACTGAATTTTTACAGCCATCGTAAAAGAAATGACCTCTGTACCGGTAAGGCACAGGGAAACAATAAAAGAACACCTATTACATCACGTCACCACTTTCAGGCATTGGAGCAAGTCGTTCTCTGCCATATTCAAACCTGCAAGATGGCGTGTCAGCCAGAGATCTTTGCAACTTCTGCTTGTTGGGCCGTTTGATTATTTGCATTGGTGTCACCAAGCTGAGGCAAAGAAGGCCCGAGTGAGCCAAGCGCAGCAACGAAAGCCCCACACACTGCTCTGTGTGTACAATCATGGCCGCCCATTGTTTCCGAGGGCTGCTGGGTGCGCAGAAAGCCGACAGAGGCCGAGCTACAGTGGTGACAATGGAGCTCTGTCTGACCGCAGAGCTCATCAATCGCTGCCTGCTCAGTGGTAACTCATCCATATGCAGGGTTAGCCAAAACACCCAACCGTGTGCGCATGCTCGTGTGCGTCTACAAAGGCTAGTTGAGGATTTCCTCTTCTACTCTGGCCTGAGCAGAGGTTGGTTCAAACGTTGATACCTGCTGACTTGTGTTTTCCATCCACGACTGACGCGAGGAAGGCGAGGCACAAGCCTGCAGATCAACGCTAACAGATTCTTAATCTTTCTTACGCATCCTGGATCACCCGTTTTCACAACTCTATAGTGATGGTGCGACCCCCCTGCTGGTCCTCTTTCAGGCTGCAAGGCATGAAGCGGCCGCTGCTCTCGCAGACGTCACAAGCGGCGTGAATGGGGGCTAGCTGATTTAGCCACAAAAGGGCCGGCGCTAAAGAAGGGGGGAGGGTAGCAAAGGGGGCGAGGCTGGAGCGTGCGCGCATGTGTGTATGCGTCTTAGCGATTGGCGGTGGAGAGGGAGCTTCAAGCTGCGCTTTGTTGCTACGTAACCAAATAGTAGCGCAGTTTTTCAGCCATTACAGTGGCTGTGCACATCCTCAAACACATAAAGGCTTTTATCCTGAGGAAGGAACGGGAAAACAAGGGGACCTAATTAGGCTACTGGACTGCAACAAGGAGGAATCTGCCCGTGAATAACGAGGACAAAGGGGGAGCTGTGGGGGAAAACACGCAGCAGAAATAAAACTGTTACAAGTCGGTACCTGTTAAATATGCTGGCCCGCCTGAGAGCGAGCACCTAGAGCCTTTGTTGCAGAGAGGCGCGTAAACCTGCGTTAACCCTGCAGTTATCTGCTAAACCTCAATTCAACCATTTTCACTTGGGACACCTGAGTTCAGCTTCAAAAGTTGGCTTGTAGAAGCTGATGCATAATTAACTGAATCATGACGTTCAGAATATTCGACAGCGTTTTGCCATCTTTTTAAGGCTTCTTTAATGTCAGTTTCCATTTAAAATGTGCTAGATTTGCAAAATCTATGTGGAATTCTCTGAATGTGTCAAATGGAAAGCTTTAGTCTGCAACAAATACTATTTATCACTGTCAAAATGCAACAAGGCAACTGAGAAATTTAGTGAAGAGGCATAATAACCACAAGAAGTGAGTTGGTATTCAGAGTAAGGCAGCACAAAAACATGGGGTTTGTGGAAATGACTGCTCTTTATTGTGGGCTGCGTTGACTTTGTTAACCAAAGTGGCCGGCGTAGCAAGCCCTCAGACAGTTCGGACTGTGCTCAACTGAAAGGTCAAAGGGTCACGGAAAGATCTGCGTCTGCCGAAAGCTTTGCCAAGGGGCTCAGAGTGTGATGTGATCAAGTGACCGCTGAATATCAAAAATTTGTAAAATTCACTCCAAACGATGATCCAGGTTGTGGGTTTGTGAGCGCAAGAGTCCAAATCCACCGACCGATCCCCATTTAATGAGCCAACCTCTGACGGTCACTGACAGTGGATTTTATTTAGCGAAAACTGATGTAATCACTCTAATCCACCACTGTTAAATAATTGGGACACAGCCCGGTAGGTGTCACAATGTGTCACAAATGAGTGTGATGACATCTGCTAATCCCTTTTATAGACAAAGGCAGATTGCTTGTTGGTCTAGTCACGTGAAGCAAATGAGCCACTGATGCACAACAGCATCTCACTCATACAAATGAGCAGAATGTGGAATTCAAAAATTCATTTTCGCTGCATGGGCACGTTCCTCTTGCAGGGAAAAGGAGGGAACCATTTCTGCACATATTGCACTTAGGCCGTGTCCAGACATGACTTAGCGACTCACTGACATTTGAGGCGGGCTCGTAATCAGCCGTGTAGTCTTCAAAAGCTGTTGGATCTGAGAGCAGCTAAATTGGTGACGCCTCGATCACCAGGGCAAACTTAATTCAATCATTTTCGGCCAAGCATCAGAAAATCTCCTTACACAATATCTGAACATGTCTTCAGAGTATTTGCATGATTAAATATCTGACAAGAGTCAAACCAGGGAATTCAAACTGCATTCATGTACCAATTTGAAATAGCGTTCCTACTCAAAGGGAGGGAAAGCGACGCACACGCTGCCCCTCCGCCCCCTTTCTGAGCCACTGAAACTATTCCACTGAGAATGGACTAGAAAAGCAGGAAGGGAAGGTGGGTGGGAGGAAGACAGCCAGACAGTTTCTGGGGCTATAACCCCATTTCCTACTTTAGCAAAGCTGATTGCGAAAATTGCAAAAAGTGAAGCTAATCATTTATGTTGAATTAAAACTCTTCTGAGACTATATTTTGCTTTTGGGGCTTCACTGTGTGACCTCATGACACAGTAGAGAGAGATTTGGTGGATTATGGCATCATTGCTGATGTTTGGACGGAACAAATGGTGCCACTTGTACTTTGGTTGCCGGGTTATTTGCCATCTGAGTGTGGAAATGTGAGCCAAATGTCTATTTTGACAGCGATCTGATGCAAAATAATGCTGAATATTGACTTAAACGGCAAAAACTTAAAGAGTAGACAAGTAGTGTTCTGTCACTCCCTCTTTAGGCTGGATTTCATGCGCATTGAGTGTTTGACAATTTCTTTTTAACAAACTGGATTTGCAGCCCATTTAGCTATACCAGACCAGCCTAGATCCTGGCCCACTCTGACGGTTTTGTGTTTAAATAGTCCTCAACTTACTACACATGCTTCAATACCTGAATTTACCCACACCCTGTTAGACAAGCCGAATCAAATGAAAGCACAACATACGAGTGCATAAAACATTCACTCGATTGTATTAATAGCTGGAAGGCTGTAAGTTTAGTAACGGCGTGCACCATGGAAGAATGATACATTCATTTTGGCTGGCCTCAGCTCTTTGTGCCAAGCACGTCCTGAGACAAAGAACTCGACTATCACTGTGAGGATCTGTGTGTGTGTCAAAGCTAAGATAAACGAGTCCATTAATGAGTCCATGCTCACGTTATGAATCAATGTTGAGGCCGCATTTGTGGAGCTATTGCAAAGTCCAGTACTAATAGCATGAGTATGGTGAGCGCTTGCAAACGCTGTATGGAAATGGGTGTAGATGGGATGCAAAACTGCTCACTGATAAGCGCAACAGTCAGTTTGATTGGGGGGTTTCAGTCAATACCGACAGGAATAAGAGATTTCGGCTTCCGTAAACGTATTGTCTTTTCCCAGTAGTGCAAATCTCAATGAGGAAATGATGGAAATAATGGAAAAGATGGTTTCACTTTGTGTGTGATTTCTGCAAAAATATCCTTATTTATCAGTAGCTGCCCCCGATACATTATGGCCCCAATAAAAGGGAATTACTGACTAATGACAGATGGGACATGGTTAGTGATAACGTACCAAGCAAACGTTTATATGTCATTATAACACAAAGAAAAATAAAAAATACATAGAAGGTTGAAACTTCTATCCAGTCGAGTACATTTTTGACATGTGAATAACCTAAAACTGTAGGAAAATAAACTCTCCTCCTAAAACTGTCCTTGCCAATTGTAAACCGCTTGCACTAGACACAGAGGCAGTTTTTTGCAGTCTTGTTTGCAAAATCTTCCATAGAATTACTGGCTGATTGATGCAATTATTTAGCAGATAACAACTGTTTTGCATTATTGATCGTTTACTGATCATTTACAGCTCTTCCCAGCAGACGGGAGCAATAGGTGAAGTCATGCAGAACAGATCTTATCTCAGGCCGCCAAGAGACAGGGAGCGTCAGACATTTATCAATAATGTAACGTTCACTGTGATTCCCTCATCGTCAACATTCCTACATTATCAGTCGTGACATGAGTGACATGTACTGTAGAGGTGCCTTGACCGATCCGGACCACAGCAACTACGCTTTGAATGTGCTGAAGAAAACAGATACTATAGAGTTCATTTGATGTGCCAGCTAAATTCACAAGCTTGTTTGGTGGAGCCTTCATTCCAGGATACAAATGTCACAATCCTCACGGGGTCTAGTGAAGTGTCTCTGCACACGTTGCCGATGATTTTGTACGGTTGCCACTAGGCGGTTACCATGTCTGCAGTGGCAAGGGATTCCCCTCCAGTGATGGGCGAGGCGGAAGACACACCCCACTGCCCGTTGCTGCAGAATGGCCGGCTGGACGAGAATGTCTCTCTGACTCGGCATAAAACCGACGGGTGAAGCGGGCGGCCCCTGGTGATTAGCATTACACCCCTGTTCCTAGCAAAGCCGCACATGTGGTGGCGCCTACACACCCTCACAGGACTCCTGCATGTCTTACCTGTTGACTGCCAGACAAAGCGGCTCACATTGCACCGCTCCCCGGCCATAATGAACTCTATCACTTCTTAACTAGACTCTGATTCATCCAGTCTGGCACGCAGGGTTGAGTAAACCATTCAAATACGAGTCCCCCTCCACCCACCTTAAAAAACCTGCAGTAACCACGCGATGATCCAATTCTTTCCAAACGATGCACCAAAACCACAGAGGAGAGGTAAAAACAATCAGGATTGCGATAAATTGCGACAGTGTGGTTTCACAGCATCCACAGGAAGACTGTAAACAGCCCCTATCAGGATATTACAGCGTTTTCTGTAAAATATAATAGTAGTCTGGGGCATAACAACATTCCAGACTGTGTCTGCCTTCCTCTGTGCTTCTAGCATCCACACAGGTGAGATATTACGGGAAGCAGCGCTACACAGTGAAATGCAGCTCTGAAATGGTGCACTACGGGTGGGCCTGTGCTGCATCTTGGCAGATGCTGCGGCACGCCTCTGTGTAGGAACCTGCTAGAAGAGGTCGAGGACGCAGGGATGCGACTGCTACATAGCGCACAAAAAGACGCAGGGAACGCTCTATTTCACAGATAATTCAACACGTACGCAACGATCTGACATCACCAATCGCCGACATTTACATGTGTAAAGGTGAATAATTGGTGTTTTTCTCCGTTCCGCTTCTGCGCCAATCGATGGCGATCAAGTCTCAAAGCCAACATTGCCGTTTCCAATCCTCCGCTCTATGCGTCAAATTGCGGGGGGTCGACGCCGCGGCGCGCCGGCGACTCCGGCCGCAGACGAGAATCCGTTCTCGGCTTGTGCCGCATCGTGGAAGCCGGAACACGACCACCACCAGCGGAGCGATGCGGCGGCGCTTACACACGCCGGGCTCGACCCACCGATCTTACGGGCAATGTGCGCATCGTTCGACGACGGCAAGGCCGTCATATCGAATTATCATCGCGCCGTTTTAAGCGAGGAGCGATTTAACCGAGCGAAAATCGATGAGGAGCCATTTTGTGCGTATTTCCTACAACCCTTTTCACTGCCATGCAGCCCGAGGGTGTAGAAAACTGCCAGTGGAAAGGCACCGCCCCAAGATCAAACAGTCCGCAATTCACTCGCTAACAATCGCCGTACAACGGCGCACATTGTTCACAGAACGACCAATTTCTACAGCAATTCGCTTCAGTTGTTTGAATTTTCGATATCCGAGTACCATATTCGTTCAAACAACGTGGGTCTAGCTCTGGACAAACAGGCCAGCCGATTAGGAAAGCAGGCTTTACAGGCCTCGTTGCCGCGTTCTCCACGTTCGCGAAACCGAGCGAATCCAAACTGTCACCATATCTAAAAATGGTTATTTCATCGATATTATGTTCATTAATCATAAGTTTCATACACCAATTCTCCCATGTTTTCTCCGAATACGTTGAAAAGAGCGGTGTGCTCCGCCGTGTGGGGGCACTTCCCTTGTCTGCGTGTGACTGGCGTGACGCTACGGTTTGCACTCTTTTTTCATCGGGGACCAATTTCACACATTTATTTTCAATTCTCTGCGTAGAAATCGACGAATTTCTCGGAGATGAGTCGATAGGGAGGATTAATCCCCAGAGAGATAAGTCTTACTTACCGATTTCATGGCAGCGGCCATATCATCGTATCTCTCCGCCTGCTCGGCCAGCCTGGCTTTCTGCACCAGTTGCTCGCGGTCGACCATTTTCGATGTGGAGGTTTGTGAGCTGCTCGGCTATAGTTTTCGAGCTAAAATGGTGAACTTGAAATAAGGAGGTTGATTTTTGGTGAATGCAGTGTAAAGACACCGGGTGATACTGCCGCAGCTGCTGCCTGCTGTCTGTGAGCCGACCGACGGGACACCCCTCCCCCCTCCGAGCACTTTCCCTCGGTGTGTCGCCACCCAAAAAGGCGTGTCCTCGATCGGTGATGTAACCGGCCTTATAAAGATCCACAGAGAAGGAAAAAAACGCGTACATTTAAAGCAAAAATGTCCACATCTAACGTAAGTCTTAATTGTGTCATGTCTGCTGTATTTGCGGCATTTTTGTTCCCTCCCTTACCCCTGTTGTGCTAGCAACACCGAATCGACATGGCGGGCTTTTCAAATTGTTTTCGTCGCACTGAATTTTGGTGTTGTGCGTGTTTTGAGAAGATCGAGCCGAATTATTTACCTGTTTAATGGTTCACCTATTATTTGGGGAGATCGTATTTTAAAGAGTTTTTCTTTATAAACCTGGGCAAATACTCATGACAACAATGCCTTTTTTAAGGTATTCTCAATTCTCAACAATCCTGCTAATTCACAACAACGCCACTTCTTCAATGATGGCTGATACATCTAATAGCTGTATTCGCAATTATGCCTGTGTACTCTGTAAGTCACCTTCACTTATTTATGTTGGGGGTCGCATAACGCAACTAAAACATCGTGTGTGTCAGCGGAGAACTCTATTTCACTACATGAAACAAATCAGGCTTGCTCCACCTTGGCAATAGTTTGTGCGGTGTTGATTGATTTAATAATGTTTTTGTGGCGTCACCAATGACCGTTTGACTTTGGTTGTGTTTGCCTCTTCTTCATATTTCTATTTAAGAATTTTCAATCTCAGAACTTGGTGTGACAGTTTAGCCATGGCAGAGATTGCAGGCGCGGCCTAAATGTTGTTGAGAGCGAAACTATTCTTGTTGTTACACAGCAACTGTAGCGCACTGTTTAGACAAGTCTAACAATAGTAAATGTTATGAGCAGCTTTAAAAAAGAAAGCTGCTACTAAATGTAAGACTTGTCATGTGTTGTCTTTAGTTTGTGGCTAGAGTGGGAGAGACGGATCTCCTGTCCTCAGGTGTGGATGAGTCACCTTCCCTGCCTGTGTTGAAATAGCTGATAAGCAGACACACCTATAACTGAACAGCACTTTATTAAGGTGCTCCACGCTCGCTGTTGCTATGCTGCTGCTTGGTAAAGAATCACAGAAGAAACTATAATGGGCCTAGCAAAAGTTTAAAAGTGTGATATTTGTGAAGTAGTCTAGCATTTGTGACTCCTCTGCCACTCAAAAACCCAAAATGCCTCCTCATTTGAATCGCTCCAACAACTGAAGGTGGAAATTGTTTTCTCCATTATGCACACAAGGCTGCGCACGTTGGTTTGGGCTGGAGATAAATACTGGGCTTGTCTGGTGTTGTTTGCTGTTGACCAGCAATGAATTATTTGTCCTCTGACTTGATTTGCACAGGACAGCCACAGAGTATGTGCTGTGCCATGTGTAAACTCAAGATTTTCACTTCCACTTAGCCCAATATCAAACGAAAAAGTACTTGATTTGTATGGTTGAGGTTCGCACATTGTTCAACACTGTGATGACCACAATTGTGGATTTTCCCCACTTAGACTACTTCAGTAGTTCGATGCCGAAAGTATCTCTGCTAAGAGCTGTTTTCAAGTATGGCTTGTTGTGGAGATGGTGACAACCTGCTTATTTGTTTGAGATGACCTTGTGTCACTTTAACCTTGCCTCTATTTCGCCACCTCTCTTGTCTGCTTATTTCGCTGGCTGGCTTAACTCTCGGATGCTGCATTTGGCAGGCCATCATCAACACAGAAGTTCCGGAGGATGAACGTGATGGTGACCTCACTTAACATCCGCGGCCTTCAGCTACCAGGTGTGTGAGTCCATTGTTGGCATAGCCAGGCGAAGAGGCGGGACCGAAGAGGTGAACTCTGACTTGGTAGATGGAATGTTATCCACCCTCCAGCCCCAGGAATCACAGATCATTTGGATCTTAATGAAACACATTCTCTATGTCCGATAATGATGGCTTCAGCGGTTCTTTGAAAATAAAATTAGAAAACTTATTTTGTCGTCTCTGGTGTGACAACATTGTCCCTGTTGGCAGGAGTGAATTTTCTTGAGTCGGTCACGGCCAGGTGGACAAAATCCTCTGGCGATAAATAACCACACTGTCATGCTGTGGTATCTTCCTCATGTAAAAAGACACGTTAATTGAGTAGATCTTCTATTTTTCCATCTGAGCTGAGGTGCCATGGCAGCCTGAGGCCTTCAATGATCTTGGTCTCTCCACTTGACCATGTTTGGCCTCCAGAACTCTTTGTCTCAGGCATTTTCAGCCTCTAGCTCAGCCTGCAAAATGGCAGCCTCAGTTTCAAGTCTTTCAAATTCTGCACTCTGACATTCTTGTTCCAGCAGTACTTCTTTTAGTGGATTCATCGGCCATAAGTTCAGCAGGAGCATTTTGCCTGCTGGCAGAGTCGAAGCTTGAATGTCTGGATGTCACGCTGGACGCCTGGAGAATGAATAAAGGAAAGTGATGCCGGGAGACAGGGTGCTGACTTTGTCTGAGACCACAGTCTTGACTACAGCAACTGCCTCTAATTGCTTTTTAACTGCCTTTCACTCTTCCTTGTTCATCACTGATTGTTTTCTCAGATTCAGACCCATGCTTACTTGATAGATAGATGAGTCAGTGTTTTTCTCTCCCTTTTTACTTCTGACTGCAATTAACAGTGATTGTTATACTATACTGTCTCCCTGTAGCGGTACAGGCATTCCCAGGCTGAATCCTTGTGGGTGTCCTTATAGGTACTGATGAGCTTTGCAGTAGCCTATCTGCCCAAAAATAGAAATCCTGACCTGAGAAATATTTGTATTTCTCACACGTTCCATCATGATGAGCCCTTTCCAAACTATTCCATTTTCTGTAGGCATCACCAGTGGCATGATGCAGTGGTTGGTACTGATGCCATGCAGCTGCAAGGTCCTAGTAAAAATCAAACTCAGTCCATCTTCCAGTGTGATCAGCAGAAGACATACAGTAGGTATGTAAAGTTGGTTGCGTTGGATTTTCCATGTGGCATCAGTTGTACGTTTTGAGTGATACGTGCCTTATTATACATACCATACTTATGACATCACTTGACTAATGATTGGGGCTTGTTGTTGGTGTTGGACTTGGTCCTATTTCCCGTGTTTGTGTGAAAAGACGTGGCCAGTCTCTCAGGAGGGCTTTTCAGGTGACCCAAACTTTAAATCACTATCTGGTCAACAACAGCTTCCTCAGCACACACATCGACTTCATCATTGATTTATGAAATGCATATGTGACACGTCAAAGTTTATAGCGACTTGTCAAAGTCTGAAGACAACAACTTTGTTCAGATTTCAGTCAGTGAACCGTCCCAGTCTGTTGCTGTCATCTTCAACTCCTGTAGGAAATGATATGGTGATGAAGTATTTACGGGGGCATTATCGCCGTCCCGTGCTTAGAAAAAGCTTTGCTCATGTCCTGTGTCGTCCACGAATGCACCCTCGACCCTGTGAACCGACCACCCCATGTCGTCCGCCGGCACCCGTTCCACATCCACAGGTTTCACTTCTGTCATGGCTGCATTGAAGCTTTTTCTCTCACAGTTTGTCAGTTCCTCTGTGCTGTGTCCAGACTTGCCTGGAGCAGCCAAGCCTGCAGGCCATCCTCAGTTTAAAGGGCCCCTTAACCACTGCTGTCTACATCCTGGGACCTGCTCGCTCCCTGGCACCCACCATAACTTCCTCTTTTCTCCATGAGGCGTTAGAAGCAGGAACCCAAACTCCAAACAGTTTGTGCAACCTGATATGGCTTTGTATTGGTCAACAATCCACATTGCACAGCTCAATACACAGGATACAAAATTTAACAATTTTTTGCTTACATTCCTGAAACGCAGATGTTTTCTTTTTCTTGTGTCGTCCCTCATCCACAAAGCAAAAATGTGAAAAAAAGATCAAAATGACGAGTATCAGAGCAGCATTTTTGTTGGGGAGCTGTCTGAACATGAGTGATGTCATTGGTTAGAGCAGTGCGAGGGCTTTTACCCACATGCGACCTGTTTGCAGCTGAGCTCAAAGCGTAACACACAATTTTACACACCCTCGGTGGTTACAACCACCAATCTGTTATTACTGTCACTGTCTGTATTTCAAACCACCTTCATCCGCCTACCTTGAGCACATGAGTCACAAATTGGGTGGAAGAATGTCAAGCAGATTCAGTCTGCAAAGGCCCGCATATTTGTCACGTAAGATTTTACGGTCACTGTGCAATAATAGTCAACATTGTGTTAGTGGTGTAACAGAAGAAATTACTAGAGATGTCCTCAGCCCGATATTGGCATAAAAATGTAATATCGGTATCAGATTTTTTTGGCTTTAAAACCGATAAAATAAAAAACGATAAAAATGAAATAATGCTTGCGTTACACTGAAATAGTGCCTATGCGCTCCTGAAGCGTTTACCGGCGCACATATCGGTATCGGCTGTTATCGGTATCGGTAAATTGAGAGTTTGACTATATCGGCATATCGGATATCGGCAAAAAAGCCAATATCGGACATCCCTAGTCCCACACACTGTCCTCATCCTCAAATCAGGAGCTGGAGCAGTTGACTGGAAACTGGAAGGTCGCCGGTTCAACTGCCAGCTCTTCAGAAAGCAACGGCAGAGGGTGCCCATGAGCAAGGCACCACACTGACTTTTACATTTTGGGCCGCGTCAGACAAAATTGTCAGTTTGATATCGGTATAAATTGATATCGGTATCGGTAAATTGAGAGTTGGACAATATCGGCATATCGGATATCGGCAAAAAAGCCAATATCGGACATCCCTTGAAATTACTTGTACCATGTTCCATCTGAACGTGATTCCGTTATACTACATTTACAGTACTCAGTATATCTACTCAATTTATATCTTGTCTATCCACATATTGAAATATATACAGTATATATATTCTATTTTTTCAGCCATGTACTGATGAGTAATTGTAATAGCCACCCATCTCCACTTTCCTATTCTTCAGACTGAATGATGGTCTACAGTTATTATTTGTATTGTTTCCACAGAAACGCCCACTCAAGTCTCCCCAGTTCACGTATCCTCCCGAGACAGGAGGGGGACATCACAAACGAGGGTGAGACAGGGACACTTTTCCTCTCTGTGTCATTCAATGAAGCTAAATGGAGTCTCATAACGTGTCTGTGTCACATTTGCTTTTGCACAAGCGTCAACCCGCACACAAAGCAAACAGAACACTTGGAACGCCAATGTTATCCAACATCTTTCAGTATATTTTAATGATGGTAAAAACAAAAGACTTTGGACACAGCCAATTTGACGAATAGCTTTGTTTTTATATTTTATTTTTTGTTACAAATCT
>OMPJ01009313.1:0-11515 GCA_900312935.1 Carapus acus | reverse complement strand
GGACACTAATAAAATGACTACAGATCAAAGAATAGGGTTAGAAACAGGAATGGGGGGGAGTGTTAACAACTGGTTGCCATTGGCAGAGTGTGCAGCATTTCCACAAAAGAGAGATTGCATAGTCTGTATGAATGCTAGACCCCTCTTCAGACTCTTTCCTGCATTCCAACCAAACTACACCTGCACAACACAATTAATGAGAAAAAATGCTCAGATGACGGAGGAACGTAAACAATATCTACTTCCACATCCCGAGGTAAAGGTAAACAATCAGTCTGTACCATACTTTGATTTAAATGTAAGTGGTAATTTTTCTTGTGTAGAAAGGAGTGACACAGAGAAAATCACATATCTAGGGAAGGTGAGTACCGATTTGTGTTCAATGATAATAACAGACGGAGTTGATGATCTAACTACAAAGATGTATATTGGTGGTGTGGAGGACGATGACTGTACAATTTCTTGCCGTACACATGGAGTGGAGGATGCACACTTGTAACCCTATCTTATCCAGCACGCATATCTGAAATAGATGCAAATAATGGGTTTGAATCACTAATGTTACCTAATTATGCAAGGAAAGAGATCTGCTTTTCCATTGTCCTCCTTGCTGGCTGATGGCTCACCTGTATGGTTTGATTCTATCCAAGAGGGGTCCCGAATAGGTACAAACTGTTGAATCAGGAAGCGGCAGGATTTGAAGCTTTCCCTTTATGGGGCTCACTATTTCCGGTCACAACAACTAAGAGCGTTGATAGAATAAATTATCTGCATTTCAATATACAATTTCTGGCTAATGAAACTAATGATGGTTTTCGAGCTATACACGAACAGTTGGCTGCAACCTCTCTGATGGCATGGCAGACATGGATGGCAGTGGATATGCTCCTGGTGGACAGGGGAGGGGTATGTTCTATGTTCGGTATAGAGTGCTGTACTATGATTCCCAACAATACTGCCCCGGATGATTCCCTTACCAGGACGCTGAAACAACTGAGCACCTTCGCCAAACAGTTGAAGGATCACTCTGCGGTGGAGACCGCAGGGTGGGATCCTTTGACAAACATGTTTGGTAAATTTGAGGGACTGATAAAGACGGGGCTGACTGCCATTGGTGCCTTTGTAGCCATACTCGTAGTGGTCGGTTGTTGTCTCATTCCTTGTGCACGTTTTCTGTGTGAAAGGTTAGTAGTGAGAACCATAGAGGGAAAGAGTGAGGAAATAAAGGCCTTATTGGCCCATGAGAAGGATGAAGGGAAAGATGATACACCAGATCTGTACCCCTATCCGTTCGACCAACATGATTTTGACACTAATGTTTGAATGATTTTGACATTAATGTGTAGACCGATAAACCTCTGAGTGTAAGTAAGAATGAATGTACCACTGAAAATCACACAGGAAGGAGTGGATACAGGAAAATAACACGATAAACAGGAGGGAAATGTTGGAAAAGTTCTTTCATTTGTTTTTTGTATGCATATTATCGAGTGATTTTCCATGATTGATATATATTGTCACATGTTGAGTAACTTTCCATGATTGTCATATATTGTCACATAGGTCATTTAGTGTGAAAGACCTTAAATCATTAGAATACTTTCACCTAGAGAAGCTCCAGACTGAAGGCGGTCGAACATTTTGTCCACACGAATTACTTTCTGCTTAATCATGAAAACAATGTAACCCTGATGATTGTAACAATAAAACAGGGAGGGCGTACGAAGGGCTCAGAGAGCGTTGTGAACGGACTGTAACTGAGTGCTTGCCTCTGTGTGTTCTCTCCTTGCGAGTAAAAGGAACACAACCTGTTGTGTCATTCTTGTTGATTAGGGTTTGACCCTAACAGCGTCACTGCCTCTTCGGGCAGGGGACAGGTCTCTCGTTGTTGTTTCGGGACATTGGCCACACAGCAGTGCTGAGTACCCAGCCTTCTTGGATGTCCTCGTGGGGGTACTAGACCGCATCCCATCTGGGATATATCCCATCAGACTTTTAACGCTCATGTGGGCAATGACAGTGGTGCCTGGAGGGGTGTGATTGGGAGGGACGGCCTGCCTGACCTGAACCCAAGCGGTGTTTTGTCGTTGGACTTCAACAACACCACGACCTATCATAAAGGTGTCCATCTGTGCACTTGGCAGCAGGACACCCTAAGCTGGAGGTCAATGATTTTGTAATCGTATCTTCCGATCTCTGGCTGCATGTCTCGGATACTCGGGTGAAGGGAGGGGGCAACCGATCACCACCTGGTGGTGAGTTGAATCCGCTGGCGGGGGAGGAAGCCGGACAGACACGGCAGGCTCAAACATATTGTGAGGGTCTGTTGGGAAGGTCTGGCAGAGCCCTCCATCAGTGAGATCATCAATTCCCACCTCCAGGAGAACTTCAAATAGATCCCATGGGAGGCTGGGGACATGAAATCCAAGTGGACCAGTTTTTCCACCGCCGTTATTGAAGCAGCAGCCTGAAGCTGTGGCCGTAAGGCCGCGGATGCCTGTCGTGGCAGCAATCTCGAACCCGGTGGTGGACAATGGAAGTAAGTAAGGGATGCCGTCAAGCTGAAGAAGGAGGCCTACCTACCGCGGAAGCAAAAACTCGGGCTTGGGAGGAGTTCGCGGAGGTAATGGAGAGGGCATACCGTCCGACGCCTCAGGAAGGGAAAGCAATGCCCTACCAACACTGTTTATAGTGGAGGCGGGAGCTGCTGACCTCAACTGAGGATGTGGTCGGGCGGTTGCGGGAATACTTTGAGGATCTCCTCAATCTCACCGACATGTCTTCCACAGAGGAAGCAGAGGCTGAGGACACAGAGGTGGATTTGTTCATCACCCACGCTGAAGTCACCGAGGTGGTTAAAAAGCTCCACGTTGGCAAGGCGCCTGGGGTGGACGAGATCGGCCCTGAGTACCTCACGTCTCTGAATGTTGCAGGGCTGTCATGGCTGACACGCCTCTGCGACATTGCATGGCAGTCGGGGACAGTGCCCCTGAACAGGCGGACCGGAGTGGTGGTCCCTCTGTTTAAGAAGGGAGACCGGAGGGTGTGTTCCAATTATAAAGGGATCACACTCCTCCGCCTCCCCGAGAAATTCTATTCTAGGATACTAGAATGCGGCCAACAGTTGAACCTCAGATCCAAGAGCAACAATGCAGGCTCCGTCCTGGCCATGGAACACTGGACCAGCTCTACACTCTCCGCAGAGTGCTGGGGGGATCATGGGCGTTTGCCCAACCAGTCCGCATGTACTTTGTGGACTTGGAGAAGGCATTTGACCGGGTCCCTCACATTGCTCTTTGGGAGGTGCTCCGGGAGTATGGAGTCCATGGCCTATTAGTAAGGGCTGTGCGGTCTCTATACGACTGGAGCAGGAGCTTGGTTCGCATTGCCGGCAGGAAGTCAGACCTGTTTTCAGTGCATATTGGCCTCCGGCAGGGCTGCCCTTCGTCAAAGCTCCTGTTCATTGTCTATATGGACAGGATTTCCAGGCCCATACTGGGGCTGGAGGGAGTCCAGTTTGGGGATCACAGGATCTCATCACTGCTTTTAGTGGATGATGTTGTCCTGTTGGCACCTTCAGTCCAGGACCTCCAGCATGTGCTGTGGCGGTTTGCAGCCAAGTGTGAGATGGCCGGGATGAGAATCAGTATCTTGGGGTCCTGTTCACGAGTGGGGGTAGAATGGAATCGGAGGTCAACCAACGGATAGGTGCAGCGGTGGCAGTGATGCGGTCAATGCACTGGTCCGTTGTGGTAAAGAAGGAGCTGAGTCAGAAGGCAAAGCTCTCTATTTACTGGTCGACCTACGTCCCTACCCTCACCTGTGGTCATGACCTTTGGGTCATGGCAGAAAGGACAAGATCTCGGATACAAGCGGCCGAAATGAGCTTCCTCCGCAGGGTGGCGGGACGCACTCTTTGAGATAGGGTGAGGAATTCTGTCACCTGGGAGAAGCTCAAAGTAGAGCTGCTCCTCCTCCACATTGAGGGGAGCCAGCTGATGTGGCTCGGGCATCTTTTCTGGATGCGTCCTGGACGCCTTCCTGGGGAGGTGTTCTTGGCATGTCCCACTGGGAAGAGGCCCCGAGGAAGACCCAGGACGCGCTGGAGGGACTATGTTTCCCAGCTGGCCTGGGAATGCCTTGGTGTCCTCCTAGGGGAGCTGGACGAGGTTCCAGGAAGAGGGAAGTCTGGGCTTCCCTTCTGAGACTGTTGCCCCCGCAACCTGGCCCCGGATAAGAGGCAGAAAATGGATGGATTTTCATTTCACTGGACATCCAATGAGCATGTGAACGATAAAATTCTAGCATCTTGAAACTTTATTGTCTTCATTAAATCGAAGTCTCTCCAAGTGAAGAATATTTGACATTTATTTAAACCACACACTGTGTGTGGGTCCAATCTGCAACCTCCATGCCCTCCTCTTTGCGCAGCCCCAAATTCCCGGAGTAATCATGAATACTTTTTAAACATTCATCTCTTTTGTCCTGCAATTCTGCATGCAGCTCATCTCCCCATGCCTGCCTGTTGTGCAAGTACTGCTCATATGCACGTAGAAAACTTGAAATGTGCAAGTATTGCATAAAGCAAGCATGAGAAAACAGCCGTACAAAAAGGCACCTCAATAGTGCCTCTGTGCTCAAAATTGAGAAAATATTTTCAACAATGACCAGAACTTGTGGAGGGGTACAGGAATCCTATTTCATTGTTTACGTACATCCACTTGATGGTGGAGGTATTCTGGGGCATGTTCCACTGGGAAGAGGCTGCGTGGAAGACCCATGGCGCACTGGAGGGACTTTGTCTCCCAGCTGGCCTGGGAATGCCTTGGGGTCCTCCCAGAGGAGCTGGAGGACGTGTCTGGGCAGAGGGAAGTCTGGGCTTCTCTTCTGAGGCTGCTGCCACGCAACCCAGCCGGCAACCCAGCCGGCAACCCAGCGGAGGAAAATGGACAGACAGACAGACTGACTGACTGACTGACAGCTCACAGCTGTCCCAATCTGTGAATGGATGATAGGTAGATGGGTAGGTGTGTGTGTGTGCGTGTACGTGTGTGCCCGCGTGTGCGTGTGTGTGTGTGTGTGTGCGCGCGCGCATATGAGTACAATGGTGCATTGGCAGATAAAGTGAGATCTACACCTATTCAGCAGGTCTGGAAGTTTGGCAAGGAATTTTGTTTGAGGGTTTCTGGAATTTTTCTATCTTCACAAGGCGCCGACGTTGACGGAGCGAAAATCTTTTCTTTCTGGGGATTAATTAAAATTTCCGTTTTTTCCTTATAATACGCATGCTTTGGCCGCGCCCCCCACCCACGCCACCTCCTCCTTTAAGAGCAAAGCCTTTGGAATTCCACTTCCGCATTTGGTGTTGAAGGGTTTGTCCCCGCCGCCCCTCATCCCCGTTACTCAGATCTCCACGTCCTTTGGATTGCGCGTCGCCCTATCTGTGGCGCACCGAATCTCAATTTGACGATGGCCTCATCTCCTCAGAAATCTCCGTCTTCTCCTAAATCCCCGACACCAAAGTCTCCGTCTTCTCGAAAGAAAGACGATTCATTCCTGGGAAAACTCGGTGGGACATTGGCGAGGAGGAAAAAGGCGAAAGAAGGTAAAAAAAACAACAACTGCAAGTACAACAACCATACAGAAACCACAATTATCTATCCGACCTGCATTGTTTACCAGACGAAGGACGGCGAAATTTCTTTTGCGACGTTTTGAGCTCTTCTTGGAGGGCCGCCAAAAGGAGTTCCTAACCAGGCCGAAACAGACTAAAAAAGGGCGAAAGTCATGTAACAAGTCTGACATTGCCGCTGTTGACTGTTCCTGCGTTAATGTGGCGTGAAGGCAGGAATTTTGGTGGCTCTGTTTTTCCATGTAGGGGAAAAAAAGGAAAAAACGCAGGCCGCAGCCCTGTCTCCACGAGATCGTTTCCTTGAGAAAAGGATTTATCCCCACCATATACGGAGAAGCACAACGTCGATAGAAGTCTAGGATAAGCGGGCTTTAATGATGACATCAAAACTCGTTCTAAACCATTAATATTACACCTAGAGAACACGCGATACTCCAGAAATATTGATAGCAGGTTTAACTGAATCCACCTTAATGTTAGATTCAGTTGTTTGGATGTTGGCTCTTAATAGCATGGATACCATAATGATGTATAGTAACGCGTCAATGTGTAGAAAATCAAACAATTTGAAGTCTGTGGTGAACATCCTACTAACCCCCTTCTTGAATAATTTATATTCCTATCTAATACTTGAAATGCCTCTATGTTGCTACAGATTGCCAAGGCTTCTACCTGCAGAGGTTTCAATCTATCTTGTTTCCATTAATTAATTTCAATATTTGGTGCATGCACATTTTAAAAATATTCTTTTAATGGACCTGAATCTTCTGTCACAGAAAGTGCTAAGATAAGGGAAATATGTGAGACCGAATTTCTTCCCACAAACCATTGGGACCATAAATAATGACCTCAACAGTGCTCCCACCCAATTGCACACACTGCCATTCACTCACGCATGCACTGACAGGCATTAATTGAACACACCCGCACCCTAAAACCCACACAGCAAACACACACACACACTCTCATACAACTATTACCCCAATATTTATTGATGAAAATTATTATGTCCCCCTGTATATATTATCCCACCCCAATCTGAATTTGAAGACATTGCATTGTTTTTACTTGTTTATAACTTTGACAATTGCACAGTTAGTTTATGATTTGCACATTCCCAAGAGCATCAGCACTTTCATTTAACTGCACGTCCATGTGACCAATGAAACTCTTGAATCTTGAGTTGTTGATCATGTTTGCAAAAAATGACAAATGTTACTGGTATGATGAATATCTTTCATTTAGGAGAGACCTTTTTGCTGTTCACAAGTGTCCTGTATTCAAATTTTGGTGTATCGATGCTTGGTCAGGTTCCTGACTGGTATATAGGCAGGGACTACATTAAGTTATTTGTAGCAATACCTGATTTGATTGAAAACATGGGATGGCTCACTTTTTTTGTCAACTTTTGATTTTATTCACATCCCTGTGATGGTTAAAGCAGGAACAGCCGATGCCAGGAAGAGTGGTGAGAAAAGGCAGAGGAAAAGAGTTTGGTCAGTGTGAGGAGGGAAAAGGTGAAGTTTAGAGTGAGTGAAGTTGAAAAATGATTTTGTTGAGTTGAATTTAGTTTGGATTCGGAACAGTGGTTGGGAAAGACTGCACTAGTATGACATTTGTTTTTCATGTGGATGTACGCAAACAGTGTCGTATGATTCCTGTACCCCACCACAAGTTCTGGTCATTGTTGAAAATATTTTCTCAATTTTGAGCACGGAGGCACTGTTGAGGTGCCTTTTTTATGTCTGTTTTCTCATGCTTGCTTATAAAATACTTAAACATTTGAAGTTTTCTACTTGCAAATGAGCAATACTTTCCCAGCAGACAGGCATAGAGAGATGAGCTGCATGCAGAATTGCAGGACGAAAGAGATGAATGTATAACTATGCTTCACTGGGAGAGTTTTCGATTTAATGAAGATAATAAAGATTCAAGATGCTAGAGTTTTATCATTCACATGCTCATTGGATGCTCAACCTCCTCCAGCTACCCAAGGAGGACCCCAAGGCTAGGGGTGGGTAAAAATATCGAAGAATCGATGCATCGAATTCGATATCGATTCAGCACTACCGCTGAATCGATTCACCCCCTGGTGCAACATCTTGTGAATCGCGTTTCATGTACGGAACCTGTAGGCGTCCGCAACCACAAAATGGCAAGCGGTGGGAGTTCCGAAGAGTTCCGATGTCTGGAATTACTTCCAGTTCCCACTTAAACAGGGAACAAAAGCAAAGTGGTGGGTAACTTGTGTCAAGCTGAACCGAGCGACAAGAGTAAAATGATAAACTTAACCCTTAGAATCGAAATTGAATCGAGAGGTTCCTTTCAATACCCAGCCCTAATAGGTAGCATTAGTGTTAATGCTTTATATTCAAATGTTTCATTGCTCAGAAATGTTGTGAGTTACAACACAATTGCCAAGAGAAAAGAAATATAATTAAAGATTACATGCACTTTAGTTTTAATACAGTACTGTCATATTTTTTACTTTTGTATTCCATATTCAACACACATTATTGTGCTAATTCATGCTATTGACAGATGTTCGAGTGCTAAAAAATGCTATGATATACCTTGGATGTTCATATGGGCATGAAAAAAAATTTTGAAATTAAATTATCAACATTATCAATTATTTGTGCCTTTTGACTTATTACTGAATCGATATCAAAGTGTTTAAAACAATATCGAATCGAATCGAAATCGAATTGAATTGTTACCCAAAGAATTGAAATCGAATCGAATCGTGAGGTCCTTAACAATACCCAGCCCAAGTTAATAGAGAGTCGTGACGGAGAGGATCCGGTTCTCTTTCAAAATAAAACATTGTTTTAGAATCAGATCGTAAATAAAATGAAAATAGTTGAAGTTCTGTATGCTTTCCCTGCTGTCCAGTACCTAATGACCCACGGACTGGTATCGGTCCGTGACCCAGCATTGGGGACCATTGATCAACACAATTAAGAGAAGTTCATTAAGGAAAACGACCAAAGTGAAGTATTGATTAACAAAGTGTGTATTTGTAATATTTTGTCAAGACTGTTGATGACACATTTGCACTAAGGGCTGCATCAACATAGCGTTGCCTTAGAAAGGCCAGATATGGAACTGCCAAACATAAAGGAGGTGTGTCATTTCTCCAACTCTCCATTTGTGCGTTGCTATGTGGTGTCTTGATGTCGTCACTTTACGAGTTACATCACCAACACGCATTGAAGGAGACGTATGAGATGAAGATGAAGAACAGACGTACCGTATATTGAAACGATAATTCAAGAGCTTCATGGGCCACATAAAATGATGCTGTGGGCCAAATTTTGACAACTTCCATTTATGTCAAGTGCTAGTGTGTTGCACTACGTCTGTCTGAATTTGCAGTTCTCATAGTGCGTCTGTGTGGGGACAAAGCACGATGGTGCACGAATGAAGAGTCACCGGCGACGAAGGCCTGTTGTGGAGAATCGCCTGTGAAAAGTATGTGTGACCCGGTCTGGGATTGGCCCCACATTTGTTCTCGTCCTCATCTGTCTACCCCTGGTGTCCATCTCTTCACAGCGGTGCAGTCGCTCAACAGCCTGAACGACCAGATCGCCAGCTTCATGGTGGGCGGGGCCAAGGCCTTGGAGCCGGAGGAGCACGTCTTCCTCCCTCCAGAGAAGGACACGCTGCAGAAATCCATGACCCTGATGAGACACCTGCTGGTGGATGCCCAGGTACAATGACCGCAGACCTGGTGTGTGTGTGTGTGTGTGTGTGTGTCCAAGCCCAAATCCTGGGTGGTGCATTGATGATTCATGTCATGGAGGATCTGCCCCTGACCTATCAGATAGCTGAAGGATAGGAATCCCTGTGGGTGTGTGTGTATCTGTGTGAGTGTGTGATTGAGTGTGTGAGTATGTGTATGTGTGCGTGACATTTGTGTGTATCTCTGTGTGTTTGTGTATGAGTGTATATGTATGTATGTTTGAGTGTGTGAGTGTGTTTGTGTGTGTGAGTGTGTGTATGTCTGTGACTGTGTGTGTGTGTGTGTGTGTGTGTGTGTGTGTGTGTGTGTGTGTGCACAATCATGAAACAAGTGCTTGCGCACATATATGGCATGCATCCAGGCTTTGTTTGAAATAATCATACTGATGTGGTGTGTTTGACACACACACACACGCGCACACACACACACACACACACACACACACACACACACACACACACACACACACTATGTGAATCGTCAGACCCTACGCATCTCTCTTATCTGCCCTGAGGACATTCAGTGAATATTTGT
This sequence comes from Carapus acus, assembly GCA_900312935.1. Classification (NCBI taxonomy): domain Eukaryota; kingdom Metazoa; phylum Chordata; class Actinopteri; order Ophidiiformes; family Carapidae; genus Carapus; species Carapus acus. Next base: position 1,604 of record OMPJ01009313.1, on the reverse strand, counting down.
GAAGTTTTTCATGACTGAATTTGCTGGAGGCATTTCAAACTCCAGATCACTTCTCATCTCGCCGAGACGGCGAGGACGGTTGACTCTTGCTCCCTCTCCCTGCGCACTCTGGCACGCTCACTCTCACTTGTAAGCTTGAGTGAGGAAGAGTAAGAGGAGGAGGAGGAGGAAGAGGGTGTGATGTCAGATGTAGTGTTAAGAGTCTCACTGAGCTGCTGGGGGAGCTGCTTCAATTGATGAGTGTTTGTGTTCTAGCAGCTCTGTGGCAACTTCGGTTAGTGTGTGTGTGTGTGTGTGTGTGTGTGTGTGTGTGTGTGTGTGTAGACTCTTTTACTCAGGCTTTGTCAGATCAGCACAGTGTTTCCAAGTCCTCCAACGGAACATTGGAACCTCTAATCCAGCACGTATCTTGGCCCTAAACATGGAGTGTCTGCATGTTGGCCGTCACTCTCTGAGCTGTGGGGCTGCAGGCTGTGGCTCCTCCCCATCAAAGTCCAGATTCCATCTGCCACGCCCGACTCCCTCTCGTCCCACCCGGAACTGCCCAGCTCCTCGCAGGAGCCTGAGAAGGCATTAGCAGAGCTGTCAATCACAGGCCGAGGGGGCCGCTGGGAGGAGGCGGCCATCGGGCGATGGCGAGAAGGACCTAAAAGGTGACTTTGATGGAGAGGAGAAACAGCAAAGGTAGATCCAACTCCTGACTCGCCGTTGCATCACCTCACAGGCGAATTTTCAAGCTTTAAACAGCCAGCGTGAGTGTGTCATTTGATTAAACGACCGCCGATGAAAGTTGGTGAGCTTGCAGGAAATCAGTGCGATCAGCAGTGCCGAGCGATCGGCGCGATCGATACTCGGAGGTCAGCCTGGACAAAGTGATTGCATCAGAGCCTTGACGAGCTCTCATACAAATGGAATATTTCAGCAGTTCACAACTAAATGTCAGACGCTGTTATGTATTACTTTGAAATTACCTTGTACTTTGTCAGTCGATATCACGGCCAAATTAAAAGCAACACCGCAAATGTGAACAAGTAGACTAGACCTGGGCAAGCTACGGCCCGTGGGCCACATCCGGCCCTTTGTATGTCCCTGTCCGGCCCGCGTGAGGCCAATCATAAACAACAAAAATTACACAAACGTTCTGATTATCAATACCAGCTATTCAAAATATTTAATGTAGAGCATTTTACAATGAAAGGAAGTTGGTGGCCCTCTGACACAGTTCAGGTTTCTCATTTGGCCCCCATGGTAAAAAGTAATTGCCCACCCCTGGTGTAGGCTGTTGTAAGGTTACAGCAAAGAGCAACAACAATGACACGGAAAACTTGTGTTTTCGTGCAGCTCCTTCCTTTTATTGTCTTCGTTTAACGCATTTGGCCTGTATGAATAAGTTGTGCTAATTAAAGTATCAGAAGTAACAGAACGTAATCAGATGAAATTAATTCAACATTTCTTTTTTCCGATGATCGCATTAGTTTGCTGATCACACATCGGATATTATCGTGCGTATGCCGATTGAATATGTTAAAGTAATTTCCTCTATCAAAACATTAGACTCTACGTTCATTTGCGGGAATAAATTGCGAGTTAATGTGATGGTAATT
>OMPJ01009309.1:0-16285 GCA_900312935.1 Carapus acus | reverse complement strand
CCCATCTGATCAACTCCAACATTAGGTAACAAGCTCCAATGACGAAAAGAATTTTATGGCTCAATGTAAGGAATTTAGTCATGATGACAATGAAGTAATGCTAATGATTCCCAAAAATTCTATCATGCCATCATTGTGCAGTCTTCATTGCAAAACAAATTATGATTAAATCGTTCCAATGCATTCACAATGTGTCTTTTTGATTTTCTGGGTTATTGACCAAAACAATTTTTCATTGGCGGATAATATGTATTCAATTCTAGGTTCAAGGTGCGGTAATGTGTGGTCAAGGAACTAACACTAACATTTTCCTCAGTAATATCAGCTCTATGTTGAAATCAACATAGCAGGTAGCGCCGTCAAGGTCAGCAAATACGTTGTATATCATGTTGGAGGATGGTCAAATTATGCTAAATAGTGCTAAGTGATTAGCATATATGTGCACAATTTCTCCGGTGTGCATCGAGGCATGGCAGTTTGTTCTTCTGCCGGCAGACAATACCATTAACCTCTGCAATGCAGGCTGTGCTATGTACTGACTCTCATTCTATGTACTGACCAAAAATGTTGCTACTACTAAAGATTCAGTTGGAGGCAGAGGTTCAGTGTAGTGCATGTCATAAAACTTACCACTCCAACAGTGGTGTTAAAAAAGAACCGGAAATAACATTTTTTTTTCATGATATGCAAGACAATGTGATAAACACAGTAATATGTACTGTAAATTGGTTTTACTTTGAAATGGTTCCAGCGTTCCAGCATTTCCAGCGAATATGTGAAAGCAAACCAACAAATGATTGAATGACTTCTCAATCTTCTCACTGTAATCATTTAATCGTTATAAAAAGCATGAAAAAAAGTGCCCGAAATGTCACAGTTCTCATAGATTTGTCATTAATAGATTACTATGACCTTAGTTAGGCCAGAGATTCTGTCGCACATCTGTCATTGTGACTGTCAAATACCTTTGTCTAGGCTGTACCACAAACAGCCAAGCAAATGCACAGGTCAAGGCTCCCTCTCACTACTGTACATCCTTCACACACTCATTGTGGACTTTGCCACCTCACCTTGTCTGCAAAATACAAAATATTGCGAGTCGAGCACCAATGGCTTTGAAGCAATGCCAAGTAGATTTTGCTACAGGGTGAAAGAAAATACTACATATGTGAATTCACAGGCCCCCTCATGAAGAACTGCAATATTCAGTGCCAATGTTTCAATAATTGAATGTAACTCTGGCAAAGTTCTGGCCATTACATACAATCCGACCTGGTTGGAATCACAGCCTATCACAGCCATCACCCTCAGAGAGACAACCATGAAAAAAGATGTTTCAGTCTCTGACAAGAAAGTGAAGAAATGTTAAACAGGGAACTCTTTCTGAGAAATGTGCCAGAAAAATGTGCTGAAATACAGGCCAATATCAAAAACAACAACAAAAAAAACCCCGGCATCTTAATAACTCAGCCTTAATTATTATTTTACAGAATATATCATATACTGAGTGTTATTTTACGTCATTGATATTATTCAAGATTATTAACTTATTAACAAGAAATTTGCTGAATTAAACCTAGTTTCAGTTTTCTGTCCTGCAAAATCTAAATGGGTCTCATCATAAATTAAGTTAAAAGCAAGTAGTCACGGCCACTGTGCTACTGTTGGAAAGTCATTGAATATTGTTTTGGTTTTTCTTTTCAATTCAGTGTTTTCAAACATTATCTTAAACATCTAGTTATGATGTAACAACAAAAGAATCTTTGTGAATATTTGAAAGTTTATGATAGTGCTCTCTCTCTTTGCAATCTGATCATTATAGAATGGTGACAACGTGAACAATGAATTGTGGAGGTAATTAGGAAATTAAAGCTTTTGATGGGCACGATATATTGTGGGAAGTAAATATGGGGTCCAATTGTTTGATTGAAGATTTCACCCAGATGTACAAGTGATAATCTTCATATATATGATTTTCTCTACAAGACACCAACATTCTACAGTGATGGCGCAAGAGGGGATTACACAAGTTGGGGGGCCTTTTACTGCATCATCACACCATGGAACTCTGCAGGGGGAGCTGTTACTTTTAGTTTCTAACCATAGCCGTATCAGTGTAGTTTCTGATGTTTTCCTGATGTTATACCACTCGACACCATTCACACACAATGAATAACTTCTCTCACTTGACATATTCATTGTGAAGGAAGAATTAGATCATACTGTGAGGACAGCACTTTCTGTCAAAAGTACAATATTTCCGTACATTTTATTAGAAATTTACTTCCTAACATTTATTTTAACATTTCAACATTCTGACATCTTCTGACAATGACTGACTTATGCAAGTATTACACATCAGTTGTTGTAAATGCACATGCATCTTTGGCTGCGGTCAAACTCTGATTACAGACTGGGAATTTGTTAGATTTTAGTTGGTTATTGTCCTTTTCTGTTGTAAGTTCTAGATCATCAATATAGTGAAATTTCAAATGTTCTAAAAAAAAATGTCCTTTGTAACTTTGAGTCAAATTGATCTGTGATCGGAGTACTGTGGTATATTTTGGTGTTACGTTTTTTTGGGATTCAAATCCAACATGTGGGAGATGAGATGAGCTGTGCATGCTAAGAATGGAAAGTAAGAGTTAAAAACATGTAATATACACAAAAACTTCATGATAAAGAGATCTAAAACAACAGACTGTAAGAATGCATCACTACAGTTTTTATGATGAGTGTTCCAAACATGGAGGAGAGCCTGGAAGAAGTGGAGGTTTGAGCATGGCAGAGAACATGTGTGTGACTGAGAGTGAGGCAATTAGACGGGTGAAGTTTGTGAAGTAAATGCTGTAAATGCTGTTATTTTTAACAGCTATATATGTTTAGCACTGTTATGATATTTAAATGCTTTGAAAACAGTTTTTCACTAACGCTGTAAAGTTTGAGGAGTTATGTCATGTTTCATGTCTGGACAGTGTCACAACAATAAAAGCTCATCTTGTTTTGGTCACTCTTGCATTTTTTGTATTATGTGCATATCCTGTTACACATCATGTTCTTAATATTTTTTGTATTTCATGCAACTACGTTCTGTGGCCTTGGGGCCTTTCAAAAAATTTTTTTAAAATTTCAGTATGTTTGCCCTTTTCTGACAGTGGCATTGTTGCCGTTCATCACCTGGTATTGTTGATAGTTATTGAGGTTGCCATAATACGGTTGGTAACGAGCAGACTGGCAAAGGATGTTGTAAGGGGGGTCAAAGCCAAGGTTATCCACGTGAGTCCTAGAATTGCCTGTGGGGAAAGAAATCATGAAGCAACTCCCTGTATCAGCATACACAACAAAGAGTATTAACAACAAATTAATATGTGTAGAACAGTCAGTTGAAAGTGTAATTTTCCACACTGAACAATAATATTGTGAAAAAGTGGTGTTGAAAGTATTGTGTTTCCTGTCAAGGAATTAATGCGTGCTGGCATTTGTGTCATCACAACTCAATAAGTGAACATGTTCACAGTCATGCGTACCAAATAAAATCAGCGTATGGAATCAGGAATCAGGAATCTTTTATTGCTGTATTGTCACTACAATAATTGAATTGTGTAATGAAACTAAGGTGCTACATTCCGGTGTAAATATTTCAAATAGAGAGGAGGAGGAGGAAAGAAGAGAGAGAGTTTCAATATACATAAAATATAAACACACAATATGTACATCATAAATATGAAATATGAAAATTGATATAATAGTTAGTAATTGTAATCCATTAGTGATAAATGCAAAAACTGGTTAATGACTTTTGGAAAAATGTTTTTTAGATCTGTGATCTGTGTACGAACATACTGTATATGTATGGTCCCATCTCACTCTTATATTGGCAATGGAGCTTGGCAATGGAACTCACCTTTGATTTTGACAACATTCCCCAAATTTCATGTTTTCATCTCTGTAATATCACCAGGATTCATTTTGTTCCTTAGCAGGACAGACACAAAATCTTAATACATGCATGTATATATTTATCACCTGTAGACTTGATTATTTCCCTGGAGTCATTGAAGAAGCAATTTCGTGTCACAAGTTTCAAATCTAGGCTGATGCACTTTCATTCTTACCTTCTCAATTTACATCAGTTGCCATAATAAATCAATTTCATTTCATTTCATTTCTTTATTAAGGACTGCACAACAAGTCGGCAGAATTTGCTTTAGGCACAGCAGGGGCACATGATACTGTGTAGCATCAAACAACAACAGAAAATTAGACATTTGACAGACAACACAACAACATCCCAGACAAATACATTTAGACCACACATTTGACATGGACAGAGTGTAGAGATGAGTGGAGTTCAGTAACCTGATGGATGTGGGGGAAAAAGCAGTATTTGAAATGGATTATTTTTGTTGATATGAACCTTAAACGCCTGCCAGAGGGCAGCAGTTGAATTGAGGACAACTACTTGTACATATGTACTGCTAAATACACAATCTTAAATAAAGTATGCATGTAATTTGTAAATTTTATAGGATAGAATATTTGTATTTATTTGTTCTAAATACTCTCAGAGATGTGTGCTACATTATCAGCCATGACCACAATCCCTCATCTACTTCACATTTAGTCCACATCAACAAGGTCATATTCTTCTTAGGCAGCCTCTGATCAGACCACAGCCTTCTGTCATCAGTAAAACAATGTGTGCTCAACTCCTTTCCTTTCTGTGTATTGGTTGGATGAGCCAGTTTGGTCCTCTACAGACATTCTGGCTCTCTCTTTCCCTGGCAACCCGGCACACACTTGCACACCCACACGCAGGCGTACATGCAAAACACCACGACACTCAAAAAGGAACAGAGATTTGAACAGCCTTGACAGGGTTCAAATTCCATCTCCTGTTGTTACTGTCCACCCGGAGGGAACATGGTGTCTCACATTCACTCAAGAAATATTTAGTGATGTCCCTGCAAATCTTAGATTTGCAGAGACAAGGTGTGCATGCCCAGGATGAAAAATTACATTTTGCTCAACGATTCTCCTCTATTGTTATTTTTCTGTATATGCTGAAAACATACAGTAAATTCACAAAAAAAAATCTTAATGGCAAAATTTTGCAGTAAAGTTATCATTAAAATATAGTAACATCTATATTTTCAAATTTTGTTTTTATTTACAATGCTAACACTTCCTCAGCCAGAGTTAATCTCTCCATATTAGTTTGTAGCAACAAACCCAGTCAATTTTGGAACCTTTACCTGCTCATTGTACATTCAATTATAATATATAATTGAATGTATTTTGACAATAAGCTTCGGTGAATGATCCACATACTATACCTCTTAATATGCAGTACTAGCTATGTGATCGTAGATCAGTATAGAACTGAGCAATGAATACCACAAATACACAAGTTCTAGGTATTTATATTAACGCAAGGTAATTTAACTCACTGGTGGCAGCAACAGACGTGGGGATCCAGGCTTGATTTGCGGATTCCCCTTCCACACAGTGCAGGTAACCTGCGGAGGCCTCATCTTTCATCACAACCTCCGGGCTGGACACATTCCTCGGGTGGCAAATTCCAAGTTCCTCCTCTTGAGCCTGCTGTCGCCTTAAAGCAACCTGGAGAGAAGGTGAAATTCCAGGTCATTGAGCAACAACAAAAATAATGCAGTAGTATTATAGTTATTTTGAACACAGTTATTCAGGTACTGCAACAAACCATTCGCAATTTTTTGTCCGGTACAGACTAGCAACTTCCCCTACAATTTCCATTTGTGTAAATTAATACTATCAAATAAGTAGAATAGAAAAGAAATTAGAATAGAAATAGAAAAAGACTGACTGATTTGGGAGGACTCCACAACCGTATTACCTGAGCTGCCATGATTCTCTGCCTCTCAGATATTAATTTACATTTAGGGCACTGGCAGTCCCTCCAGTTGCAGAATCGCTTGTGTCCCTTCAGAGGAGAGACGTAGCCGTGGTTTCTGCATCGGGAACATTTCGGCATCCTTGGGTCCTTCTGGCCTCTATGTTGGGACATTGACGCACTCCAGTCTGACAGTCTGTTTCTCTGCTTGCTCATCACACGACTGACAATAAAGACCATAAATATCAAATGTAAGCTGCTTGACTTGTGACCACACAGTAGCCTCTACACTGAAAAGTATCCACAGTCTGCCTGTATCGGCCAACCCATGCCAAGCTGAAGGCACCAAGGTCACCGTCCCTATCTATCCGCACAGTTACTTTTTTTGGAGCATGTGATCCTGAAATTATTGGAGCAGTAGAATGCCTCTTCTGAGGGATTAATGCAGTAATGTTGGTTTTAAATTGAATTTGTTAAAGAGAGAGATAGGATTCAATGGCGTGCAGACAAAGGTTTCTGGATGATATTGATTTAAACTTGATTGCGAACAGTTCCCCTGAAATTGAGGTGTTAACAGAGAACAGCTGTTTAGTGCATACACTTAACACATACTACATTCGATTGTAATCTAGCCACTGATTGCTGCTATGCACCTTTACACCCTGTCTGTCTGTCTGTCTCTCTCTCTCTCTCTCTCTCTCTATTTCAACCCAATGGATCAAGGCAGACCCATCTGAAGCTTTCTCTGCCAGAGGTTTCTTCACTCTACAGGGGAGTTTTACTCTGGCCACCATCGGCAAGTGCTTGCTAATGGGGGAAATGAAACATAAAATGGACAAAATTAGGGATGTCCGATATTGGCGTTTTTGCCGATATCCGATATGTCGATATTGTCCAACTCTCAACTTACCGACACCGATAATGGCCGATACCGATATGTGCGCTGGTAAACGCTTCAGGAGCGCATAGGCACTATTTCAGTGTAACGCAAGCATTACTTTATCTTTATCGGTTTTTATTTCATCGGTTTTAAAGCAAAACAAACCGATACCGATATTACGTTATTATGCTAATATCGGGCCGATAATTTCGGTGGGCCGATATTATCGGACATCTCTAGACAAAATATACACAAAACAGTATTTACATCTGACTCCCAAAAGACAGCTGTGATCCTCAATGAGTACTATTTTAAAATTTTGGATCCTTAGTTATATCAATTAGACCTGGGGGCACGTCTTTTAGCATTTCACCCAACCTCACTGTTAATGAAGAGCAGTGGTCTGCTCAGCGAGGCATTTTCAGGGATTCCAGAGGATGATTGAGTGTCTTTTTCAAATACACTGGTGTTTGTTTGACTTTGAGCTTTGTCTGGGATTAACCCACCATAGCTTCAATGACACTTTTATAGCTGTGAGAATGTTTTATGAAGAATATGACTGGTTTATGAGAATGTAAAAAACAGCAAGGTAAATCCAATATGGACTTTTTCTTAGAAGTTCATTATTTGTTCTGAACACATAAATGCAGCAAAATGGGGACAACATATCTAGCATATGATGGGCATAAGACTATGGGCATAAGAAGTTGTTTGTGTTGCATTGCAATATGAAGTGGAACATCAATCTCTTACACACACACACACACACACACACACACACACACACACACACACACACACACACACACACACACACACACACACAATCTGACTCGAAGACAGAAGGACCTTGCTTTGCAAATCTCTGTGTTCTGGGCTTTGTCGTGAATGCTTTTTGTCTTTTTGTCATTTAGACATAAACTCTTCACGAACACAGATGATGACTTTTTTTTGTACCTTTTTCTCTTAAGTTTCGGTGATTCATAGTTCATCCACAGTTGTAGGTAGCATGGATATAGGTCTGTAAATGATGACGATCAAAAATTCTTTAACATGTCATGTACCAGAATTACCAATTCCCTCATTCCTCATCCCAATTTACAAACCTCTGATCTACAGTCTGAAACAACTCACAGGGCTTGTCAAAGTCTGAGCTCAGGGAGCCACGACCATCTGAGGCGTTTGCAGAGGGGGAGGACCTTAATTGACACACATGGCTATTTTGGATTACTGGCTCATCAACTACTGTGCAAGGTGTGACAGAGACCAACACCGTTAAGGTGTGGTCCAACCATAAACCATGGATTAAGTGAAGTGAAGTGAGGGTCCATGCTGCCCTCATACATGACAACTCACATTTCACCACGCATTGCATATGACCAATAAAAGTCTTGAAATTCGCATCATTACCTTACAAGGACGCCCAGAAAAATCTGGAGAGGGGCATTAAGGAGGCCAAGAAGACATATCAGCAGCTTTAAGAAGACATATCAACTGCTCCTTGGGGCCTACTGGAGCGACAACTGTATCATTCCAATAGACAAAACCTTCCAAGACAACCCGAACTAGTCTGTTAGGTGGGCAGCATGGCAGCCTCCAAGAGCAAAGTAAGAATCCTGGGTGCAGTCCAGGTGGACTTATATTTGCAGTGTCCCCACCAAAATTTGTGCAGCATTACAAACAGTCAAGGGTGACAAAGGTGAAACATTCAAAGAAAAATAGCCAAACTACAGAGTGCATTGCATGTAAAACCGCAGCAGCTAAATTTGATTTAAAAAATCTAATATAAAAATCAATATCAAAGATATTCACACTGAAAGACAGTACACAGAAGATTTTGTTAAACAACCTTTTGATTTAAGATGTGCATTTTTTCCATTGTGCCTGAAAATCTGCAACGGCATCACCACAACAGCAACTCGACAGTACCATCCCTGGTTAGAAAACAAGTTTGTATGTCCTCTGAAAGCCTTTGTTGTGTTTTTTACATTGACTTAATTCTTCCCACTGTCGCCTTCAACGTCTCACCTGAGGCCAAGCTTACGATCTGTCCTTCAATTTCCCTCTTTAATGGCCAAATCAATAACCGTTATCATAAAAGTGGCATCATTTGCATTTCTTCACCATGATGAAGGTCTGGGCATCATGCGCAAAATGACTTTTCAGAATCCAAATCCAAACTACTAGTAGTGTCATCTGCAGCACAGTAACTTTCCCCACGTTTGTCTGACTTTTGTGCGTCCAGCTCAGATGTCCTCCAGAGGCCGTTTGCCAGTAAAAATCTACAAAGAATCACAAGGTTCACAGCGTGAGAAAAAGTCATCTCTTATACTCTGAACTTTACAGTAATGACATGCAAAAACTACGCAAAACAGGAAAACTCATTTCTGCCTCAGGCTATGCCTTTCCCTTTAACTGCTGGGGCCTCATGTCATTAGGGCCTAACCCTAGGCCCTACCAAAGTTTTTTAGTATCTCCCACCTGCTGTATGACTCTGAGCTGCTGGGGCCTTTACTTTCCTGGATCAACGGATCAATAAAATACCTGTGTCACAACCTACCTAACCCTCAACCACGTCCAATAAGAACACTCAGGGTTAATCCTCCTCCCTCCACCATCGCTGCTACTATTTATACTGCTGCCTCTATTTATACTGCATATTCTGTCTGTTTATATTTCTTCTGTATATACTGTAACTCAGCACCTTACTTTCATTACACAATGTAAATTGCCGTCACGACGATAAGAATAAGAATAAGAATAATTATCCTTCAGTGTGACTATGACACTGTTTCCAACATCCTTGTGAAAATACGCATGAAAGCTCCACATTATGGCAATAGCAGCGGCCTACCAGCAAGTAACATAGTGAGTATAACACAGAAGATTACACAAAACCTGCAGCGTGCATTAAAGGGAACTATACAAAACTGTGTAGTAAAGTGACTGTGTGGCAAGGAATGGTTGTGTGTGTGTGTGTGTGTGTGTGTGTGTGTGTGTGTGAGTGGTAAGTTGATCAGCATCGCGCGGGCTGAATAGGGAATGGGGTGATGGCCCCGACAGCCTGGTGGTAAAAGCTCTTGTTGAGTCTTGTTCTGGATTTGCGACTGTGGTATCTCTTTCTAGAAGGGAGTGGGGAAAACAGGGCATGTCCGGGGTGTGTGGGGTCCTAGCGGATGTTTCTGGCTTTCTTTTGGAGTCAGCCGGTGAAAATGTCTCTGAGTGGGGCAGTGTGGTCCCTATGATCTTCTCCGCTGTCCTCACCACAAGCTGCAGGTCATTTTGGTCCTTGGCTGTGCAGCTGGTGGACCACGCTGTGCAGCAGTATGTCAGGATGGATTCTATGGACGAGCGATAGAAGTTGACCAGCAGGGGGCAGGGTAGGTATGACTGTGAGAGCTTCCTCAGAGAGTAAAGTCTCTGGTGGGCCTTCCTCAGCTGGGCAGATGTGTGTGTAAATTTGACTCCAATAAATCTGTAGAAATGTCATTCTGTTTAATGATGTCATTTTACATTGATGTAAACGATACAGTTTGTTTAGATTACCCAAAATTGTCACTTAATTCCCTAAATTTCCACAAAGTCCCATAGAAAGTCCCAAGTTTGGAAAAATGCCCCGCTGGACTTCCCAAGGAGAGAGTCTGGAAAGTTTCTTGAAACTTTCTGCTCAGGCCCAATGGCTAGTAGGAGGGTGAGTGTGAGACAAGAAGTGGAGGTCCAAAAACGGATTAGGGCATGGGCGCTGCCCACAGTACCTGCCCCGAAGAAGCATTTCAACGAGGCCCCAGCAGGGGTCGACAGCGAACTGTTGTCCCAGGCAGGGATCCTGACAGTACTTCCAAATCTCCCAGGTGTCACAAGTAGTTGGTGCACGGCACTGTCGATGAAAGTACCTGATCAGCACAGGGCAAAACAATGAGACACCACTACAGACAATGCAAGTGAAATAAAATGTGAGACACAACTGGCATTTTGTTGTCAAAATTGCACGATCTGTTCATGATCATGCCGCAGTGTTTTGGACCAGCTGCGTTTTGTCAGGAGTGTAAATGCTGACATTGAGGATGTTGGTTTAATCCAGTCTCACGGTGAAAAATACATGGACTGAGATCTCAGCATCTACTTTGCTGAAGAATCGACTAATCCTTGCAATATCACCAGGAAGAAAACAAGCAACTCTGGTAAAATTGTTACTTGGTCTGCAAAGGTGAGTTCTTCATCGAATGTGGAACGGAGATCTTTGCGCGTCATATCATTTACCACATTCAACTGAAACACTGCACTTTTTGGAGCACATCATTAAAATTTCAGTTTTAATCTATGTTGATAAGGAGGAAGTTTTTTTTGACATACAGTTTTTAACTGCCAGAAAACACGACCCAAGAACTGAACTTGAACAAGGATATAGCTGGGTCCGGACACCTAAATAACATTTCAGACGACCAAGTAAAATGTTAAGGTCAGGTGTATCAACTGTGTTTGTCAATGCAGTCATGATATGCTTAGAGGCTGCAGGTACGATGCCAGTGAATCAAGCTGTTGACAAGAGAGAGTTCTCTCAAGAGTAGGTAGTGGATCTAACATGCACGTACAGGATCAAAAATTACTTACTGTATTTAGTAAAAGCACAAATGGGATCAAGTTGAAATATCTCACAGATCAAATCTGAGTGTATCAATTGATGCCAACACCAGAGGTTGCGTTTCTTTGTCAATTTCAGATGTAATGCTTACTACCTCATAAAAAAATTCAAAAAATTCCAAGAAATTCACTGGGCGCAGAGTTGGAACTACCAGTTGCTACAGGATTACTTATAATATGTGCCCAGCCAGATCCAAAGGCGCACAAAGGTAGCTGACAGTACCATAAGGCTGATTGGCTAATAAAGATATACCAAAGTTTCTTATTTTCATGGAGACGTCCTCTGTGATATTATTGTACATTTTAAGTTTTATTTTGGGACATATTCAAACTCAAGGACAACAACAGATGTTACTTGAGTTTTATTTATTCAATATGTTTAATACTCCTCGAAGATCCCTCTGACATAGGGGGAGACCAGGGCTTGTTGTCACATGGGTAAGTTGTCACGTAGCAATTATCTTCCCCACAAGAGGGGGCAATTAAAAAGTGGGGTACCAATTTTAAACCTTTACATTGTCTGATGTTATGTACTGACTGAGACAACACCTGGTGAGTTTAGGTGAGTATCATGGAACCATTCCAGAGCAAAAAAGGTCAATCTCATATATTCCAAAATAAGTGACTTCAATGTTCATTTTCAAGTAAAAAGAACCATAACGCTTGTTCTGTCCTTGCAAAATCCAGTGTGACATCTTACTCCATATTGTGTGATGGACACACTCTCTATTAAATTGCCGCTAACTTTGAATCGCATTGACAGGAAATATGAAAATGACATGAGTACAAAATACGTACTTGAGACATCCATCTTTCAGGTGGTACACATATTTTTGTAATCTGATGTATTGATTCCAAGAAATACACAAGTGTAAAAAGTGTGACAACAAGCCCCAGTGTCCCCTACCAAAACACAATAGACAGCTCAGTGCATCCATAAAAGATGGAAATAAATGATAGAACGAAGATGAGAAAAGGAGGTTGATAGCAATACAACTCACTGTACATGATTAACTACATCCAACAGCACGTATAACATTGGGCACTCTGCAGTGATAAGAAAACTTAGTGGAAACAAAAAAACATTCAAATGAATGTGCTTTTTTTTTTCTAAAAGCTGATAAACTGGGCTTGGGTGTATGAGTTATATATCTTTATTGCATTTTCACCTGCGCCCAAGGGTGCTTTGTGCACTAGAGGTGGCCCCTAAATGAAAACAGCAGTTTATTCAATAACCTCTCAGTGTCAATCCAAATGTTATATTTCAGCAGGTGAGCTTACTCTCAAGTCACACATTTATTCTATCAGCAGTTTTTAAAGGATATTTTTAGTTTTTTCCACGGGTTGCCATGGTGAATGATGGTTTCTGTCCTCCATTGACACTGCCAACTTGTTGTCTTCATGACTCCTGATTACCAGTAGGGCCCAAGTCTTGACCTGAACCATTGTGGAGACACATGTAGAAGGACACACAATCCAACATTCAAGTGTGATATCCTTGAATCAAATATGCCCCTCCGATCCTGGCTAGGTTATGTTTTTCTGCCAAGTTGAGGAGTTCCCTGCAAAACAGGGATGGAAAATTACAAGGTAGTTGGCACCTTTCAGTGCAGCAATGTCTGCAGCAATCGGTAACATGCATAGAAAAATGCAGTGGTGAGGCACATACTGGTGACGGGGATTTGGAGAAGTTGACGTGGGCATAAAGCAAAACAGCTATGTCCTTGTGTCCCGCTTCCAAAGCAATAGAGAGGGCATTACTTCCATCCTAAAAAAGGGGTAGAGACACTTTGTGAATAAGGCAACGATAACATAAGGTGAAAAAAAGCATACAATATACTGTATTGTTAAAGCTCCAAACTTGATGAAAGTGCTCCAAAATGAAGCTACAAAATTACATTTTTCAGAATGGCAGGAAACACCAGAAATCCTCATGTTCCCTGTCCAACTTTGGTCTTACATTTGAACCATATAATACTATATAATACCATATAATAATAGTGAAAATGTAAACTACAGTTACAGTATATACAGTGCAGTTCTAATTACAAAGTAGTGCAGTGTCGTACAGCTTATGCTCAGTGCAATGCATAATATACCATTTATCCTTTGTGATGTACATAACTGCTATACCGTATATTACTATATGCTTTTTATATATACAGTCTAACATTTCGTCATGAATGTAGTGGGATTACATCTCTAATTATGGATTATACCTGGTATCTAGTACCAATTTTAGTATCTTGTACTGCATTGTAATTATCCTTGTGTATTTGGATATCTTTTTTTGTCCTTTGTATTTCTAGTTTAATTCCCTGCTATCTTTGTTCGTCTGCTCTTTGATCTGCTTGGAATTCAAATTTCCTGGTTCTGTAGGTCAATCAAGTATCTACCTACCTACCCCTTCCCGTTAATAAAATTGATCGGAATATTACAGCAACTGTGGTGAAAGACAGTCATGTTGATGTGTAGCATTACTTGACTTTTTTTTTTTTAACTTAGTGTCTACTACATTATGTCCTTCTCAAGTCAGAAAACTTAAAGGTATGCAATTCCTCATTGTTTCTGTTGAATCACTCCTGAAACCAGCACACTACGAAAAAGGTTACACATAAATTTGTATTTCAAATTCAATTAAACTGCATGTTTGGTGTTGAGTGGGTCTGATCCAATTGCCCTAGAAGATTTACTCACGCTGTCACTCAGTGTAGAATCACAGCCTGGATGTGCCAGCAGCAGTTTAACAATCTCAATGTGACCGTGTTCGCTGGCACACATCAGTGCAGTAGAGCCCTCATCATCCTGGATATTAACATCTGCCCCATGTGCCAGCAAAGTCTGGACAATGTCAATTCTGCCATGACTGACGGCTAACATCAGGCCCGTCTGGCCAGCCTGTCAGCAAACACAACAGGAACAATCGTGAAGTTAGAGCCTTTAGATCTGTCTGATTGTAAGTGAGGTCATTTGTATGACAACAGTATGACAAAATAATGCAGAGATAAAAAAAGTACATCAAGTTTCTGAAGTTATTTCTGTTAGGAAGCAAAACTGAATGTCTACCCTTTGCTGACCGTCATTTTGATAATCAAAGCGAACATGTTTTATTTGTGTGATTCGTGTCATATGCTCCAGGTTGTGTACCCAAAATTGTTTTGAGCCGAGACACCCAACTTCAAACACTGACCTGACTGGCACGGGCATTGACGTCTCCGCTGCTGAAGAGCTCCTTCACAACATTGATGTCACTGGACATCTCTATAGCTGCCAATGCTGCGAGCATGATGGGTGTATAACCTGCTTTATTCTGCTGGTTTACATTACACACACCTGAAACACATGCACACACACACACACACACACATGCACACACAAATCATGGATGATTTAAGGTTGATATGCTGAAACCTATCACTGAAAAACACAATAATTAACACTTGTATACAGTTAAGACACTTTTCAAAAATCAACAGACACAAGCTCCTCTATTACATTTGGTGAATAAGCTTTAAGGGGAACAAGGAACTAGTTGGGCTGTATTTGATTAACATTTGTCCTCGCTACAAAAACCAAGACTTTTGGTTCGAGCACGTTTCGAAAAATAAAAACTATGTTGAGGTACCACTGTCAACATTGCAATGTATGATGGATAATGATGTCATGGTGGGCGAGGGCCTATAAAACGTGGAAGATGAATTGGGTGTGTGTGAGGAAAGGGAGGGGGACCCAAATGTCATGAAAGGCAGCGATCAACTAATTAATTAACTAACAAATAGCAAGAGATTACTTTAAACTAGGGATGTCCGATATTGGCTTTTTTGCCGATATCTGATATGCCGATATTGTCCAACTCTCAACTTACCGATACCGATAACAGCTGATACCGATATGTGCGCCGGTAAACGCTTCAGGAGCGCATAGGGACTATTTCAGTGTAACACAAGCATTATTGTATTTGTAGCGGTTTTTATTTTATCGGTTTTAAAGCAAAAAAAAAGCGATATTACATTTTTATGCTTATATTGGGCCGATAATATCGATGGGTCGATATTATTGGACATCACTACTTTACACAAACCTCAAGGGCTTTTTTTAACTCAAAGGCAACATTAACTCAAGTCATAATACACTAATCTAGAATCTGAACGCAACAAGTGAACACAGAGTGATATCCAAATGGGGTCCTATCAACTAATTAAGAGGGGAATAGGAGACGGGATGGGGAAACAGAGCAAGCATGGGTACGTGAAACAAATGAACAAGACAAAATACAAAAACTTCAATATGATATGGCATTGCATGATGTGACACACAAGAGAACTAGGAGAATAATGCACAGATAACAGGAGTAGGGTTAGGATGTGAACATGAACACAATCTTCCTCATTTTCTCTACAATGCCACCTTCCCTCACCTGCACCACTGTTATTTGCACTATCCTCATAGCTAGCACAGGTGATGAATGAGGTAAGGTTTTATGGCGTGTTTCGAGGAAAAGTGGGCGTGACAACTAAAGCCTTCCTTCAAGGCGTGGATCCTTTCATGAAAAATCAAGCAATCAATTGTACATGTGGCCTCGAGTTACGTCATTGGTTTTGCCTTGCCATAAAATGTCTTTAACATTTTTTTCATTATTTCTTTCTTTTTTTTCCCTCATTATATCCATTTTGCACCACAATTCAGCACCTTAGTTTCACTGCACATTGAAGTTGCTGCACAATAATGACAAAAGAGTCCTGATTCCTGAACATCTCAACATCAACACCTGATGATAACATTAGGCTGTTTTGACAACATGTTTAACATGGTAAAGCTACCACAAACTTGCAGCCTTTCATTTTCCAGAACTGGACAACCAGTCTGTAAAATTTGACAGAGAGGAAAAATCA
>OMPJ01009305.1:85876-109766 GCA_900312935.1 Carapus acus | reverse complement strand
ACGGAGAGAAAGAGAAAGAGAGAGAGAGTGAGAGAGAGAGAGAGAGACGCTGGCAAAGCTGCTGGCAAGGCCCAGTCCACGAAAATAAGATAAGTCAAACCCAGTTTTTCAAAGAGGATTTCCGTGCTTGGAAAAAACATTGTCTTATATTCGAGACCTATCCACACACACACACACACCTACACACACACACACACACACACACACATGTTCATGTATGTAACTTGTAACAACGTATGTACTTATACTTTAACATGCATGTATACATACGCATATACATGCGTACGTGTGTGTATATGTATGTGTATGTATACCGTATACTGTATACAAACACACACACACACACACACACACACACCACATTTCGGTGTAACGCAAGCATTATTTTATTTTTATCGGTTTTTATTTTATCGGTCTTAAAGCCAAAAAATCTCATACCGATATTACATTTTTATGCCAATATCGGGTCGATAATATCGGTGGGCCGATATTATCGGACATCTCTAATACACATACATATACTGTATGTATATACAGTATTATTACATTAACTTGTGTTATTTCTTGTCTAAAATTGCATTCAATAGATACTGGCTGTGCAAATGTTCAGTGTAATAAGCAAACATATTGAGATGCACGTCACTTTGTGGGATGTGTTCAAGCCACACCAGGTATATTAACAGTAGCTTTGTCTCCACTCATTGAGCGGGAGTCTTGCGCCCAACACACCGCATCACAATTGAGTCTTTCATTCTGAAAAATGCAGGCAGAGGAGTACAACCGCAGAGGTAATCCTTATCTCCACTTTGCTCCGCATAGTCTCTTTTCTCTTTTGAGCTACATGAAGCGACTAAAAAGAATTTTACAATTTCATTGCACACACTGTAACAATACTAAGGAATGAAAATGTATAACTTTGTCTGTCCTATTTTGTTTACTGAGCAGGTAAGGAGTTGGTGGACTACATCACAAAGTACCTGAGTTCAATCAGGGAGAGGAGGGTCATTCCAGATGTGAAGCCCGGTTACATGAGGGAGCTTCTCCCTGACACTGCGCCAACTGAGCCCGAGGAGTGGGAGAACATTTTCAAGGATATTGAAAGAGTCATCATGCCTGGGGTGAGTTCATGCTTTTACGGCATTGCTGAAATTTTTCTTTGCACTCTTTACTCTGAAATGCAACAAATGTTTTGTCCACTGGTCTACAGGTGGTGCATTGGCAGAGCCCCCACATGCACGCCTACTACCCCAGTCTGACTTCATGGCCGTCCATGCTGGGGGACATGCTGGCTGATGCCATCAACTGTGTTGGATTCACTTGGGTAAGGATTCATGGCAGTCTTTATCTTTGTTGTCTCAACTAGTTTTAATGTCTAAATGCTTGCGGGCAGGCATCCAGTCCTGCGTGCACAGAGTTGGAGATGAATATGATGGACTGGTTGTGCAAAGCTTTGGGGCTTCCCTCCTTCTTTTTACATCACCACCCTGACAGCAGAGGAGGAGGCATTCTACAGGTATGCCACAGCTTCATTTGTGGCTTTAAATTCCCAGAGGTTTTTATGTGGTCTTACCACATGTCCCGTTGCTGTCTTGTCAGGGCACGGTGAGCGAGAGTACACATGTGGCTCTCCTTGCGGCCAGGAAAAATGTAATCCTTGAAATGCGGGCCGAGGTGGATCAAGAAGTGGATGACTCGGTCCTCAACTCCAGACTGGTGGCATATGCATCCGACCAGGCAAGTGTCGTCAACTCTGTCGCAATGTCCACTGCACCCGCAGAGACAGGCTGAGGTACTGACCCGGAGTCCTTCTGTGATAACAGGCCCACTCCTCAGTTGAGAAGGCAGGGCAGATTTCTCTGGTGAAGATTAGATTTCTGCCCACTGACGAAAACTTTTCTTTGAGAGGAGACACTCTGAAACAAGCCATCGAAGAGGACCGAGGGAGGGGACTGGTTCCTTTTCTGGTAAGTGAGGATGGAACAAGTTCCTCCAATCTTGAGCCTTGGAGTCAAATAATATTCATCAGATGTGTCACGATATTTAACCATTTAATGTGTTTATAAGTGTTTCTGGTTATGTTTAAGTTCAAAGAATTACACAGACAGACAGACAGACACACACACACACACACAATCCCCCCGTTTGCACCCGTGTTCTCGTAAACGTCTCACTATCTTTGCTATCATCTTTGTTGAGCTCCTTGAGCCACTCAATGTTTTTTCTGACAGTCTCCAAATCCGTCTCTAACGTATGCACACACATTTGTATTAATAAACATACATGGACATGTAAGTGAAAAAGAATTTGTGTGTATGTGAATACACATACTTGACACGAAAAAAGTTTTACAGTTTACAGACACTGATTATTAGATAGCATCTGTTATGATTTGGCGCTATAC
Organism: Carapus acus; assembly: GCA_900312935.1. Taxonomy (NCBI): domain Eukaryota; kingdom Metazoa; phylum Chordata; class Actinopteri; order Ophidiiformes; family Carapidae; genus Carapus; species Carapus acus. The sequence goes on along the minus strand of OMPJ01009305.1, from coordinate 107,365 downwards.
AAATTAATTTGAATTGAATTGAGTTGAATTGAATTTACACATGCGCGCGCACATACATACATACATACATACATACATACATGTATAAGATTACATTTGAACATTTTAAGAAAATACTCAACTGCGCAATCGCCTAAGGAAAATGTAATTGCGGTTCTTTTTGTGTTTTCTATATCTCTTATTTTCCTCAAGCTATGCGCCACCTTAGGGACAACAGGAGTGTGTGCCTTTGACAAACTCTCTGAGTTGGGGCCAGTGTGTGAGTACAGTCAATTTTGTAAATTGATATTCAGTTTTTCTCCCCGTGGCGCTCTCAGTAAAACCTCATGAGCAATATTTGTAATTCTGTGAATAACTTCTGTCTCAGGTTCAGAGGAAGGCCTGTGGCTGCATGTTGATGCTGCGTATGCTGGCTCAGCTTACTTCTGTCCAGAACTGCGATGGTCCCTCGATGGTATTGAATATGCAGATTCCTTTGTCTTCAACCCTTCCAAGTGGATGATGGTCCACTTTGACTGCACAGCCTTCTGGTAAATGGAAGTCTTCAAATGATTAACTTTGATAACAACACAATCTGAAGGAAAATTACATTTCAGGTTGACTGTTGATAATTTTCTACAGGGTGAAGGATAAATATAAGCTCCAACAGACCTTCAGTGTTGACCCCGTCTATCTCCGACATGAGAACTCCAAAGCTGCTACAGACTTTATGGTATGATGACTACAGACCTTTGCTTAATTTGCCCCAAACTCTACGATCATAAGACAGGACTTCATCTGTTGACTTCTCTCTTGCAGCACTGGCAAATTCCTCTCAGCCGACGTTTCCGATCCTTGAAGGTTTGGTTTGTCATGAGATCATTTGGACTGAAAAACCTCCAGGCCCACATTAGACATGTAAGTGAAAACAAGTTGTAATCAAACGCAATAATTTGGATGGCCTAATCTGTTTCAAACTCTCAAATATGTCACATGAATATTTTCTTTTAGGGCATCCAGATGGCACAACTCCTGGAGTCTCAAATCAGGAGAGACCCCAACTTTGAGATTCCTGCCAAGAGGCATTTGGGCCTGGTTGTGTTCCGCCTGAAAGTACGCAACACTATCTACCTTTGCTTCTAAAAAACTAAATGGCTCCTCAAGAAAATGTGTTATTCTAGAATGGAGCTTTACGATTAAGTTGACATCTTTTTTTTAACATCATTATCTAAACAGTGGATGCTAACATGCAACACTGGTGCCATGTCCAAAGGCTACTCACTTTCTCAGAAAACACATTTTAATAGGCTCAGAGGACAGGGTAGCATTTGTTCTACACTAGAGAGGACCATTGTACTTGATTGCAGAGGTTTACAGATTTCTTTATTCAGTCCATATGGGTGTGTGTTAATGTGTAAACATGGTCTTGTTTCAGGGTGGAAATGCTCTTACTCAGGAGCTGCTACGCAGACTGACACGCTCTGGCACCATGTATCTCATCCCTGCTGATATCCATACCAAACGCATCCTCAGATTTACCGTGACATCACAGTTCACCACCGCAGACGACATCCTCAAAGACTGGGGCACCATCTCCAAGATAGCTTCCGATATTATGGCGGAGTTGCAGGCTCCTGGTGACATACTGTCCACAAAAGAAAGAAAAAATGAGGTAATAATCGCTGATGATAACCAGGGAACAAAGGCAGCCAGAGGAAAACTGGACTCACTGAAGAAGAAAGACGCAGCCGCCAGATTAGACCAGACTGAGGTGGAACTGTGGATCGATAAGGCCTGGAATCGTTCAAGGAGACCAATGCGCTCCCTCAGCTGCAACAGCGAGCCTCTGCAGTCCTCTCGCTTTACCCCGCCGTACGGCTATGATTTCTTCCCTGAGGCCAGTCCTACTATCTCTCCTGCAGACTCCAGCATACCATTAGCCCAGGTCACAGACACACCCTCGAATCTCTTGGATAAACAGGCGATCAAAAAGCTGACCAAGTATAACAGCGCACCCAGTTTCTACAGTCAGTGGGTTCAGTGTGGTCACTACCCGCTGTGCTGCCCACTGAAGGGGCCACAAGTGCCTCAGAGGCGCCTTGCCCCAAACTGCAGGAGGATGAGCGGTACATCTTCTTCCCCTGTACCGAATACAACTCCCCCTACCTCACCACGAGATGCTGCAATTGTACACAAGGTTGAGTGAAGACTCCAATTGCACAAACAACGCGGCAAGCTAAATCCTGCTTTTCTCTATCATTCTATTCAAGGGCGTTAGAAGCTGGAGCGTAGCATCAAGGGTACATTGTAACAAGTGATGAGAATTTACTGTTGCTTTTAATCTGTCCAGCAAAGGTAGGAATGATAAAATGAAGACTTCCCTCTTGCAAGGAGCAATGATAAAAAAAATGAGAGTAACTGTCCCTCTGCACCTCATTCAATACAGCCTTGTATACATGTTGACGTCGTTATGTTTGTACTGACAAGGACAATTGGTTAAGTATGACAATAATTTCAGCAGCATACAGAATATCACTGTAGCTCCTTTCACTGTACCAGAATAAGGTGCAAAAATTGATTTCCATCATATTTCATCTGTCTAGGCTGACTTGAGAGCATAAAACACAGAAATGAAATGTGCACGGTTGAAAGGAATAAAGGTCATCACAAGAGAAAAACAACACCAATGACATACAAGTATGTCAAAATGTAAAATGTAAAATGTAAAAGCTGTATGTAAGAAATCTAAATCCACTTGAAAAATAACAATGTGGACATTGGGCATATAACAACATGCATATCTGAAAAAGCCCATTCATCACGCAACATTAACAACACGCTTGTTCGTGATCCTTTTTTGCATCTTATGTCTCCAGCAAAGACGGCGGATCTCAAATAGGAGCGCCTCCACGTATATTCAAGGTTGAAGAGTCAAGAACTTCATTGGTCACAAGGTCACATCTCTCATGGAACAACAGCAATGGAACAACAGCGTAACCCTCTTAACTCTGACTCCTCCCGCAAATACGTCATCACGATAAAGACACCTCACGGTGGTTGAGCCTTTTCTGGAGTAAATGGTTTTCAGTCATTATTGAAATTTGTCCTGGCACACTTGAAATGCACCAAATGCTAAGTCCATTTGTTGACACAGGATCCACCAGTAGACATGTACTTGGCCTTTTAAGGGCAGTCGGTACTGTGGTGCCCGAACTGATCTGAGGTTGATGTGACACTTATTACCAGCAGGAATGGCTGACAGAAGTTATGCTTTCACCCTCTGTCTATACATTGGGGTCAAGGCCTGAACAATAACCTGTTTGGTTTACTTAATGACCGACAAGGTCAGCAGGGGGACGTCCCAGTTTATAGTAAATCCATCAACAAATTTCAGTACAAAGCACAGAGATTACAATTGGAGTGTTTCAACGATTAGTTTTTTTTTTTTTTACACAGTTGTTACACAGTAGGTCTTGGTGATCATGGGAGTTGGAAGCGTGGGTCAGTTTTTGCTGAACTCCAGCACATTTCTCTGCCTGTACCTCAATTTCTATGCACCATCTATCGTCTAACTATCGCATTTTAAGGTTCAAATTGCTGTTAAAGAGTATTTTCATAAGCCTTCCTGACAAGTATATGCCCATAGCTCCAAGGCCATGTTAATCAAAACAGGAGACGTCACGTATAAATACCGCAGTACACTGTCGATGTCATCACCTCAACTTTTATAAAAGTCAATAACTAATATCTGCCTCCTCTCTAAACCCCTCCATCCACACAGATTAATACAAAAATCCTAAGCATGCTTCTTTCTGAAAACTTCCTGACACAAGATGATTAATTGATGTTTTTCAGGTAAAATGGGATTTGCATTTGGCATTATCTTCTTTGTGTTATCCATATTTTTATCCCCATAGTCGCCGCATGTTCTGTGGAGCAATATATACTCTGTGCAATACTCAGCCCTCACCCACCTGGGCCAGAGCAACACCTATGTGAGGATGCTATTTGTGGATTTCAGATCAATTTTAACACAGTTGTCAACTTCCAGCTGGTCAGAGAGCTGGGCAATCTGGGTTAAGGCAGTTCACTGTGTGCTTGGATTTGGGATTTCCTCAGGAACAGACCCCAGCGCGTCAGGATTGGAATAAAGGATTCTTATTCTTATTTTTAGTCTTATTCTTAGGGAGCTTTGCCTAGAGAAAGCATGGTACTAAACATGAAAAGGATAGTGTGTTTCAACTGGTATTCCACTTAAGTTATTCAACTGTGTCACCAGCTTCGGTGGGGCCACATCCCCTCTGCTTTAAATACAGTTGCTCTGTCTCCTCACGACAAATACAACATCACAATAAGTACACCACACAGTGGTTGAACCCTTTTCTCTGAAAAATGGAAGCCAGTGAATACAACCGCAGAGGTAATTATCAGTTCCTTTTGTCTCTATTTTGTATTATTTCACATTTGATCTTAAAAATGTTAGTGTCATTTGCTCAAATTTCTCTGTTTTCCCTCACATTCAGTAAGAATGCTAATAAAACCACGCAGTGGATTCAATTCACGACTACTGTCAATCTGTTGTTTTTTTTTACTGAGCAGGTAAGGAGTTGGTGGACTACATCACACAGTACCTGAGTTCAATTAGGGAGCGGAGGGTCATTCCAGATGTGAAGCCCGGTTACATGAGGGAGCTTCTCCCTGACACTGCGCCAACTGAGCCAGAAGAGTGGGAGAACATTTTCAAGGACATTGAGAAAGTCATCATGCCTGGAGTGAGTCAGTGCTTTAGTGTGAGTTAATGCCATCGCTGTCTTTGCACTCTTGCTCCCAAATGTTCTGTCCACTGGTCTACAGATGGTGCATTGGCAGAGCCCCCACATGCACGCCTACTACCCCTGTCTGACCTCGTGGCCATCAATGCTGGGGGACATGCTGGCTGATGCCATCAACTGTGCTGGATTCACTTGGGTAAGGATTCATGGCAGTCTTTATCTTTGTTGTCTCAACTGGTTTTTATGTCCAAATGCTTTCGGGCAGGCATCCAGTCCTGCGTGCACCGAGTTGGAGATGAATATGATGGACTGGTTGTGCAAAGCTTTGGGGCTTCCCTCCTTCTTTTTACATCACCACCCTGACAGCAGAGGAGGAGGCATTCTACAGGTATATGCCACAGCCTCATTTGTGGCCTCAAATCCCCAGAGACTTTCATGTGGTCTTACCACATGTCCCGTTGCTGTCTTGTCAGGGCACAGTGAGCGAGAGTACACATGTGGCTCTCCTTGTGGCCAGGAAAAATGCGATCCTCGAAATGCGGACTAAGCTGGATGAGGAAGTGGATGATTCAATCCTCAACTCCAGACTGGTAGCATATGCATCCGACCAGGCAAGTGTTGTTAACTCTGTCGCAACGTCCACTGCACCCGCAGAGACAGGCTGAGGTACTGACCCGGAGTCCTTCTGTGATAACAGGCCCACTCCTCATTTGAGAAGGCAGGGCAGATCTCTCTGGTGAAGATTAGATTTCTGCCCACAGATGAAAATTTTTCTCTGAGAGGAGACACTCTGAAACGAGCAATCGAAGAGGACCGTAGGAGGGGACTGGTTCCTTTTATGGTAAGTGAGGATGTATCAAATTCCTCTTGCGTCTTCCAATTGATCCAGAGTGTTGCATCAAGGAATTCTATTTTGAATGATTTATGGTGCATGGTTGTCATTGTTGAAAAGCATGTGTAAAAAATTTAAAGAAATTATCAATCTGCGCAATGGACAGGTTAATATATTACCTGTGTCATTTTTGCCAAGCTGTGTGCCACCTCAGGATCAACAGGGGTATGTGCCTTTGACAAACTCTCTGAGCTGGGGCCTGTGTGTAAGTAAAGTATATTGATTTCCCGTGCGGCTCTCATAAGACCCTTACAAACAACATCAGGAATTTTGAGAACAACTTCTGTTTCAGGTGCAGAAGAAGGCCTGTGGCTGCATGTGGACGCTGCGTATGCTGGCTCTGCTTACTTCTGTCCTGAGCTGCGATGGTCCCTCGATGGTATTGAGTTTGCTGATTCTTTTGTGTTCAATGCTACCAAAGGAATTATGGTTCATTTAGAATCTACAGCCTTCTGGTAAGCAACAATGGCTAACGGTATTATATGACATTCTCAAAGAATTCTAATTTAAACCCGTAATGCTTAACGTAAAATACTTACATTTTTCTGTAGGGTGAAGGATAAATATAAGCTCCAACAGACCTTCAGTGTTGACCCCGTCTATCTCCGACATGAGAACTCCAAAGCTACTACAGACTTTATGGTATGATGACTACAGACCTTTTCCTATATTGCCCCAAATTCTGTGATCATAAGACAGAACTTAATCTGTTAACTTCTGTCTTGCAGCACTGGCAAATTCCTCTCACCCGACGTTTCCGATCCTTGAAGCTTTGGTTTGTCCTGAGATCATTTGGACTGAAAAACCTCCAGGCCCACGTCAGACATGTAAGTGAAAACAAGTTATAATCATTTGCAATCATATGAGAGGCCAAACCCGTTTCAATACTTAGTTTTAATATTTTTGTTGTAGATCATCCAGATGGCACAACTCCTGGAGTCTCAAATCAGGAAAGACCCAAATTTTGAGATTCCTGCTAAGAGGCATTTGGGCCTGGTTGTGTTTCGCCTGAAAGTAAGCAATACTATCTAACTGTGCTCATGCAAGAACTAAGACCACTTGTTATTCCTACAGGCAGTTAAAACTTCTTAAGGATAAGTCAGCATGTCTATTGCAAGCTAATGGTTGCTGAGATGCCACATTGGTGTCTTGTCTAAAGGTCACTTGTTAGGTAAACTTGTTTGAACAAGCTCAGTAAAAAGCAATGTAGCCATTCTACTTCAGAGCAGTTTCCTTAACTATGGATTGCTACATTGGTGACAACATTTAGAAAATTGAACCATTTGTCCATGGTCTTGTTCCAGGGAGAAAACTCTCTTACTATGGAGCTGCTGCACAGACTGACGCGCTCTGGCACCATATTTGTCGTCCCTGCAGACATTCGTACCAAACGTATCATCAGATTTATGGTGACGTCGCAGTTCACCACTGCAGACGACATCCTTAAAGACTGGAGCACCATCTCCAAAGTAGCCACTGATATTCTGGCTGAGATGCAGGCTCCTGGTGATACAGAACCACCACATGAGGGCGGGCACGAGGTGATAATCACAAATGGCAGCCAGGGAACAAAGGCAACAGCAGAAAAACCCGACTCAGCGAAGGGGACAGACAGCGCAGCCTACAAACTGGACAAAGCTGAGGGGGAGCTGAGGATCGATAAGGCCTGGAATGGCTCACTTTGCTCTGCTGTAGGACAATAATTTTGACCCCCAACATCGCATCAAGCTAGCTCCCAAACATGCCCTTGAAAAGCTAACGAAGTTTAACAAGGGCCTTGTTTTCTACACTCGGAGGGTACCATGTAGTAACAAGTTCTGCTGAGACTACTCGGCACACTGTGCCATTATTTCCTTTCATGCCTTGGTGGTCACTGCCAGAACATCTGAAAATGGTGCTTATTTGTGGGTGACAACTGTGAGAACAATTTGTGAGAGCAAATGGAGTATGGAGGCACTTTTGCATTGCTGTATGACATTTTTTTTGTAGCTTCCCAGGTAGTCACAGACACAGACAGAAACAATCACGTTCCTCATCAAAAACAAATATTTCAAGTTAGTTTTCAGTTCTCAGCTGAACTTTGACATTTGCCTCATGCTTTATTTGACATACATCACTAATTACCGAACAAGCGACAGTACACAGTTTATACTTTCACTCCTTGCCTAGTCATGGGGATCGCGGCAGAAACAATAACCTGTATTCAGACAAGGACAGACAAGGTCACAGTTATAGGGCCCACTGTGTCTGTATAGACTATAAAAGACGGAAGTTGTACAGCAAAGAGTTGAGCTTTTCTATGCAAAGGGGGAAAATTAGTGAGTAACTCTAATTACTCAATGAGTAACTCAATGCCACACATTACCAAATTCTCAAAACGAAATCATGTGTTTTAAAAAAAAAAACGAGTTTCAAGCCAGAATGACCACTGGAGTTGAAACAATAATCCTGTTTTTCTGAGTAAGTGTGTAATCTGTGATGAAAGTCTTTAATAAACGTTGTTGTCTGATGGCCTGGAGGTATTTTCTTTGCACGGTTGATAAATGAGGCCCCATACACCACATGCACCATCTACCGGGATTTTAGCAGTCCACATTGCTAAAGAAGCTTTTCACCGGCCAGCTTCTAGGACTACCAATAATTTTCATCTTGAAACAACTGCTCAACACAGATCACAGCACAAATTAGGTCACTGAAAGATCCCAGAACTTTGCGTGTTGCAGCTGATACTCATTCAGTGATGCACCACATTTTGCCTTGGGTGGCAGCAGTCTCAATCACGGCAGCTCACAGAGGATGAACCTTTTCGGCCGGCTTTACTTTCCCCCTCAGCATTCTTCCTCTTCAAGGATTTCTTCACATAAGTAGTCATTATCCTTTCATCACAAAGGATATCACTTATTTCACTTGTGTGCGCCGATACACATGTGCACTGGTGCATGTGCACTGGTGCTCATCGCACGCAGGGCAAAATGTTAAAAACCTTAATCCACCATCAGATGTGCAGGAAGACTGGGAGTGCGTCCTCGAGAAGATTAAAAGGGGTTATCAAGCCTCTTGTCTTACACCTTAAATTCCATAAATGTTGCTGTCCAAGAGACATAGGTGTGGAAACGCATATTGATATGATCACCACAGACCACTGTCAAAACAGTCAAAATTGTGCTAACACAGGCTTTACTTACATTCCTTGATGTCCTTTTTGTAACCTGCATATACCGAAATATTGTGCACGGAGAGTTCACTGAGTTCACAAGTTTTCTGATGCTGATAACCTTAACAACAAAACCTCAGCTAGCATAAGACTTGCAGGATACTTCAAAGACTAACTGTAATCAAGGTAACCTGAGCGCAATCTTCATAAAATTAGGTAACATGCCAATACAAGTTGGATCAAAGATAAGATATCGCAAGAATCACAATCCCAGATTGTCTAAAGGTCGATCAAAGACTAGGAAAATGGGTTTCAGAAAACATAATGAAGGACAGAGCAATAGTTGAGACCATAAAAAAGCGCTGTAGCTCCTCAAGATCGAGCACAAACGTTTGCTGAATATAGATCGTTTTATGGCCCCGCAGTAAAAATGTAATCATTGCCTTGTTCCAGAGAGGCAACGCTCTGACTCAGACGCCTCTGTGGAGACAGAGATGTTTCTGCATGATGAGCATCACTCCTGCAGACATTCACACCAAATGTCGATTTTCCACGTTGGAGGATGGCACAAAAGGACTTCTTCTAAATCTTCCTCTACTGTATCCACTACAATAAGTATTGTGAATATGTTTTGTAGCAGCTCTATTGCCTAGCGACGGTAGTGCAAGCGGCTCAAAAGTGCTTTGTCTCCACCTGCAGTACAGTAGGATGAATGTTTTCTTTACCTGTACCAAACACAGCTCCAGCTCACCAATTGCTCCGGATGATGCCAACGTACTGTACACAAACTCTGATTAAAGACAATACAACACTACACACGTGCCAACAACTGCTCCAGGCAATGCCAACGCAAACAAACTTTGGTTAAGATCTTACAACACCAAAGACAAGCGTAATGTTTACTCAGTAATCAATGCTTATTCCAAGTCAGCTTGTTTGAGTGTGTCCGGTCGCCTGGGGAAGGAATGTAAAACAGGAGACAGCGTGATGAAAAACTTTCACATACGCCTGTGTAATCACAAAGTATCATTGAAAACAACGACTTTCAATTTTCAAATGCAGGTACAAACAATTTCACATGTTAAATAGCTGTTGCAAAATGTGTGATGCTGAAACGACATTCCCATCATTTTTAGTCAGCTGAAGAAATGACAAATCTAATGATCCATCTGAGGTGATAATTGGTAAATATTTTCAGAGCCTGATCTTTCCAGCTATGATAGAACTGTATATCTCTTGAGTCATGGGTACATAGTCCTTATTGTCCAGGAAAAACAGAGGATCCATGATGACTGATGGGTCGAAACCTTCATCTGCAAGCTTCACCTTTATCTGCTTGAACGTCCCGGTCACTGCTACTGCATCCTAACACAGGTCAGATATGTGGATTGCGGGATGTTATTAAACAATCAGAGGAAATTTTTTTCTTAATTGTGATTTTGAAAGCAACTTAAACATGGGGTACTGTACCTGTATGCGAATGAAATATGGCCTGGCATAGCTAGGAAGGAAGTCTGCCACATGTTGGTATGTTCTCCTCCCATCAAACTCCATGTTCTCTTTCAGCTTCAGTGCCGCCATTCCAATTCTGCCTTCGTGGCCTATTTACACAATGTCAGAAGGAATAGCACTCACAGTCAGAGCCACCGTGGATTGTTGCATGTATAATGGCGGGTCAACAATAAAATGCAATACAATTGAATTCTGCCTTAAAAATACCCCTCCGTTTCAGAGTTAGCAGTTAAACCTTTGATACAAGCTATAACCGTGACATTTACCGCAAGGGGACATGTGCTCAGCTAAGTTAACAATCTTACATAGTACCGATTTGATTTGTTCTTCTGAATAATGCATGACTACCTGGAACCTTGACACCATAGACATTTGCCTCTTCAACGAAATCCAGCATGACCAAATAATCGGTGACCTCTGTGGTTGCCACATTTTCACCTTTCCACCTAAATAGAAATGCCACAGAAACACACAAAATCTCTTACTGGCACAAAGTTCCCCTTTCTAGGGTATTCCTCAGACGCACTAACCTAAAGGTGTCTCCGATACGATCTTGAAAGTAGACAAATCCCTCGTGGTCTATCTTAAGTAGATCACCACTGTTGAAATAAACGTCTCCCTTTGCAAAAATATCTCTCAGTTTCTTCTTCTCGGTCTGTGCCTTGCTCTTGGTGTAGCCATCAAAAGGCGTCCTTTCTCCAATCTTGGCAACCAGCAAGCCTGTTTCCCCTACGGGCAGTCCCAACAACAAAAACACTCACCACTCCTCTGCTGCACTATTGGTTGTTGCCTGACAACTGTTTGTGGAGGTGAGGTATTTACTCACCTCTGGGGACCTCAATACAGAATCCTCTGGAGTCTCTGACTGGCTCTTCTTTCTCTGTGTCATATCTTATGAGGGCATAGTGCGATCCAAGCTAAGAAAAAATAATCAAACACATCTTCAATTTGACATCAATCACACCATGATGACCACTTGAAATTTCAAGATGTTTTCTATCGGCGGTAAGACTGAGCGTGAGGGATTTGGTCCAGTGTTTGATCCGTCTTATTCTTTTGTGGACTAGTGACGTGTCAGTGCTACTTTCATAACGCTCTCCAATTAAGTGAATGAACAGATGAACCGCTTTTTACCTTTCTATTTTTCTATTTATTTGTACTGGAATCATAGTGACCCCATGCTCAGGCTTACTTTGTGGAGGAAGTGCTCTTTGCCAACTGCTCCAATTTTCCCGATGTAGTTGACAAAGCCAATGTTTGCCTCCGTAGCTCCGTAAACCTCAAAAATACGGATGTCTCCATAACGGTTCAGAAATTCTGCCCAGACATCAGCTCGCAGTCCATTGCCAACAGCAAGCCGCACTTTGTGATCTTGGTCATTGTCTCTCTGAGGGTAACAAGGAAAATATGACATGCTTATGTGCTGTACCACAACGACCAAATAACTACAACCACATTTGGTTTACAGGGATAATTTCTATGATTAGGATAGAATAGATACCAATCTTATCAGTCTTTGACTTCAAAAAAGTTTTACCTTTGGTAAATTGCAGAGGTAGCGCATAATCTCTCCAATATACTGAATGATAGTCACGTTATATTTCCTACAGTCATTCCAAAACTGGGAGGCAGAGAATTTCCGCTTTAAAATAACTGTGATACCTAGAGAAAGTGGATTTTAAAATGTTATTTAGTCATTTTGGGCATTGACAACAGCAACTTTCAAGACTGCAATACAATGCGAGCTGCAAATCAACCACTTTTGCCTGAGTCACAAAATCTTGTGTGAGAAATACCAGAAAAAACAAGAAATATGTCACATGACTGACGAGCATCACTGATTAACTGTAGCAAGGACCCACAAAGGTTACATTTTCCTTGGAGACTTAGCGATGGATAATGGTTGGCATGTGATTGTCAGGAGATGGGGGCAAGATGTGAGTTGACTCTTGGCTTTGCGTGAAGATACATTTTAGAGCCAATGTGGTAGAAATACGTACTGCAAATTTTTCGTCACGATATTATGTTGCATATAGTGCGTTTTGGGAGATACATTACCCTGTTCAATGGCTCCACATAATCCCATCAGGAAGGCAGCAGCATGATAAAGAGGTAAATTCACATAAATTACATCATCCGAGCGGATACCAGAGAGGGACAGAAATAAAGATGCCATCCACAGCTTCTCGTGTTTGATTGCAGCAGCCTTGGGAAGTCCTGCAATGTGACATGCAAATTATTAAGAAAGTCTCTCAGAGCTCATTCTACTTCATTTCCTAAACAATTGCTCAGATTACCTGTAGTTCCTGAGGTGTAGATGTAGAGTGCGGGGCTCTTACAGTGAATGTTGGCCCTGAGCTGAGGTGACACAGGCTCATCTGAGGCCTGCTGGATTTTGTCTGAGAGGGTCTCCACACCCTCCAAGTCACAATTCTTACCAAGGATAAAAACGCGAGTCCCCTGCTGCTGCAAGGAGGGCAGCACCTCCTTGACAGCATCCCGCAAATCTGACAGAAGCCAAGATCACAAACAGCCACATAGACAATGGACAAAGAATGTTATTATTCAACTAATGATGCATTAGCTGTTTCCTTTATTTTAGGTAAGTGAATTAGAATAATAACTGTTCGATCATTACAGCTGTCAAAGTTCGGTAAACTACACATACAATGCTAGGCGCTCAAACCTTTAGTTACCAGTTAGTGAAGTCATTAAGCTTCACTGACTGGTAATCATGCATGCTCAACGTCAATGAATGTTGAGATTTGTATTGTCATGCCAAAAGTTAATTCAAGAAGTCCAAGGTTGAAGTTCAGCGGCTGCTGCTGAGATGCATGAATACAGCAAAGCTTTGCAGTCTCACTGGATGACGGTGAGGTGCTGTTAGAAGTATTTCTGTATTAAAACGTGTCACACCTCAAAACAAAAGGTAGGTAGATATGTAAGTGGGTAGATGGGTAGGTAGGTGGGTAGGAAGCTAAGTTGCTGGGTGTAAGTACCTTATTGATCGATTGAACTGGTAATAGTGTAATTTGATGACAACAACTTAAATTTCATTGTTTTTCACTTAATAGATTGATATTGGAAGAATACATGGTACATTTAACAATGCTTACTCTTCTAGAAAAGAAAACTAGAGATCAATTGGAGGTATACACTCATCTTAATGTTGTTATGTTGTTGGTAATCACTGAGCCTTGCTGTAGAATGTCTGGCCAAAGATAGGTATGTGTGATTGTGCTGTATGACTGGTCAGATACTTTAAGTAAAACCTGACTGAATTGAATTTACTGCAACCTGTTCATCATTTCTTCCCTGGAATAAAAGAACATGCAGTGGAGCGAAAGATGTACTCCTCGCAATATACATTTCAAAATCCCCAGTCGGTACAACTAAACTGAACATACAGTCTGCAACCTATTACTGACAGTGATGCTTTGATCATTTAAGTTACCTTCCTCACACTGGGAAGACACCTACTGTACTGGGGTTGAAAAAACATTTTGAGTTGAGAGGATGTAACCTTATGAGTGTTCAACATCTTTGTATTAAGTCCAAAATCAATTATATCTGCTAAACAAGTTGCTTTCCTCACTATCAAATAGCAGATAACCTTGAACTGAGGCGTGCATCACCCCCCCTCGGACGTTTGTGTTTACCTGAGGCAGCCAGCAGCACCTTGGCGTCACAGCAGGAGAGGCAGTGCAGCAAAGACTTCTGTCTGATGTTGCAGTTGAGGAAAGCAGCGGCGCATCCCAGTTTGGCCAGTCCCAGCCAAAGCCACACAAACTGGGGCTCGTTGCCCATGAAGAGGGCCGCCGTGTCCCCCTCCTTCAGGTTGCCGTGGCCGGCCAAAGCCCGGGCCACCCTGTTGCTCTCCCTGTCCGCGTCCCTGTACGTGTACACGCTGTCCTCGAAAACAAGGAAAGCTTTGTGCGGGTGGGCAGCGACTTTGTCCAGAAATCTGTCCAGAAGGCTGTAGAACGGTTTCCTCGACGTTGTCACGTGCATGCGGTAGCCCATTTTAAGAGAGGTGATCGCGAACTTTAGGTCTTGAACAAAGTATGGGTTTCTTAAGTAAAGCAGCAGGGGCAAAACGGCAATGCCTGCGAGTACGGTGTAAATAATAAGAGTAAACATCTTGTCATAATCACGAACCGGCGCTGATTATGCATGAGTATACGGACCGTCACTGATGAAGCCGTCGCGGCCCACGCCGTTTATCACTAATAGACTTTGACCGTATTTGTTATTGTGGGTGAGGTGACAATCGGTTTACCTGTTTCCACATGCCAACGAGGTTGACCAGTCAATGAAGCGCCAATGGCGCTACCTGCTGGCTAAACTAGATCCAGTCATCACAGGATTTCTTGCGCTTATACTTTTTCTTCGTTTTCCCCTGGCTTTTGCATGATAGTTTTCTAAAATTGGTCAGACGTTCAGGAAGGGGCCAGGAACGACAATGCTGTTGTTAAAGGTGGGTGCCTTTGAAAGAGTGTTGACAACTCAATTAAATACAGTATGTTTGGGCTTTGAGCTCTCCATTTAACTTTCCAGACAAAAGATATGACATTGACTCATTTCAAACCCTAACCCTTCAGATGAAACACTCAAACATTGATCTCTGCTTTGTAATGCAGACTTCTTTTATTCCTGCTAATAAAAATACATTATCCTGTAAAATCACATTAGATCATCTCTCACACAGTAAATACAGCCATCACAGTGTCGAGAAAATGAATAATTGAGTATCTATCAGTCATTAGAAGCATCATTATTCACCATACAAAAATCATGTGCGTCATCACATAGCCTACCCATTCGATTCATTTTGCCATTATAACTTCTATAGCAGAAACACAAAGTACACCTGACTCCACAATTCCTGTTATCACTACATTTAGAGATTAAAAACTCAGCCTAGTTATGCTATTTCATTGATAGATTCACATTAGAACTGATGCCTGAACTTAGTAATGTCACAGACATCTTGGCATGTTGCATAGATTTGCAGCAATTTGAGTTTGGAGCGTCTAGCATAAAACAGCCAACCATGATGGGGGAGCTGACGTTAGTCAACTCTCCTCCTAGTTGGAGGCTGAGGGGTCCACGATCAAGTCACTGAACGCCTTCCTATTTGGGGGAGGTGATTTTCGGCTGCCTCTCAAGTTATGGGTACAGCTAAAAAAAAATTGAGCAACAGGTGAGGTACACCATGATCAAAATGACAGAAAAGGAGAACCTGCACTCCAATTTACCTATGCTTTGACACCCAGAGCCACAATGCAGAGGTAAGCAGTACCATCGAGGTAAATGACACAGGCACAAACCTGAAAAATAAAACCCTCATTCCCTGAGCAGAATGTATACTAGAAAAAATGCCTGCAGGATGAAAGGTACGGTAAACATGACAAGCTCAGGGAACAAATTTTCCTCAAAGCTTCATGCTCTGTGACATGATGGCACTGTAGGTTTGAGCTGTGAGCGGCGTGTAGCTCTTCGTCTGATCGTCCAAGATGTAGACAGGCTCCTGGATGCGGTTTGGATCGTAGCCTTCATTCACCAACTTCGACTTCATCTGCTTGAATGTCCCGGTCACCTCAACCACATTCTGACAGGTACGCACACATAAAACATAAAGATTAACTTTCAACTGCATCATCTCCTGAGAAGAATGATATACTGTAGTCTGTGTCGTGATGTCAATTACTATGTATCAATGAAACTACTACGGGATTAAAATTTTATATCAATGCAAATACAAAAATGCGTAGCACTATGCGACACCAACTAACCAGGTGACAATGATACCTGTGAAATCAGTTTATGGAAAACTTCACTGGGAAAAAATTATTCTATGCCGCATATATCATATAATAGCAATAGCAAGCAAATGAAAACAATGGATGGACATATATATAAAATATAAGCCCGAGAGCAAGCAAAGGACCAGCATTTTACTAAGCCTGCACATACTTAAACATTTCACACAAATTGTGATAACTTAATAAAACAAACTGTGATTACTTAAGTCAGTGGTTCTCAAATGGGGGTACGCGTACCCCTGGGGGTACGTGGAGGTACTGCAGGGGGTACGTGAAGCTTTTCAAAATATCTTTAAAAAATCTTTGAAGTGCAATCTTCTTTTTTTTGATCCTAAAAGAGGTAACGTTTATTTTTTGTGAGCAAATCTTAGTTTATTAAGTTAATTTATTTTGTAAACAAAATATAATTTATGTATAATTATGTTATAGATTTATTTCTGTGAACACATTTTAGTTATTTATGTATATATTTAATTTTGTACGATTACAGAGACCAATTTAAATTAGCAGCGTTTTGCATGTTTCAGTTTTAACTGGTTTTATGCCTTCCTGGTGGTCACCGTCTTCTGTTTTTCTTTTTTGTTTCTACATGCAATGTTTGCAATATGGATGTATTTGTCAGGTTCACTGATATAAGTTGTTTGGCTTTAGTAAATCAGACAGTGATTTTACAGCACTGTACCTCTTTTTTCTTCCAAAAATGTTTTTTCCGTGACAGGGGGTACTTGACTAAAAATGTATTTTTAAGGGGGTGAAAAAAGTTTGAGAACCACTGACTTAAGTAACTGTTGTAATGGCAAAATGCAAGATAATTCAGAGACCTCCTAAATGATTACCTGTATCCGTATGAAGCGTGGTCTGCCATATGATGGTAGGTAGCTCACTACATGGTTGTAAATGTTCCCTCCATCGAACTCAGTTCCTTTTTTCACACTGATGGCTGCCATCCCTATTTTTCCCTCATGCCCTTGAGTGGAAATAGCAAAACAATTTGTCAGACAATAAGGCGTGGCTGAATTAAGGTATCCTCTTAGGAATGTCATGACTGTTATAACATCTCGCTCCATAAAACATAGTTCTTTACCTGGGACCTGGACACCGTAAACATTGGCTTCTTCGATGGAATCATGGCTGGTCAAAATGTCAGATACTTCAGTTGTCGCCACGTTCTCACCTTTCCACCTGTGAGTAAAAGGTTAACTTTTCACAAATCGACATGATGCTAAATTCGCTGTTTAAGCCTTAAAATAATAATTTTGTTCAATTTTCAAAGAAATTTGTGAATTGTGCTGTGTTTTACGACAAAAGTTGAATGAGAAAAAGGCACCTGAAAGTGTCGCCTATGCGATCGTGAAAATAAATGAAGTTGTCCTGGTCAATCCGTAGAAGATCTCCAGTATTGAAATAAAGATCTCCCTTTTTAAAAACATTTCTCAGTCTTTTCTTCTCTGTTTGCTCTTCATTCTGGGCATAGCCAACGAATGGAGCAATATCAGTGATCTTTGACACCAACAGACCTGGCTCACCTTTATGAACAAGCAGGCACTTTGGTCAATAACCACATGTCATATCAAACCGTTTATCTTGTAGTGGGAACAAGGATTAACATGAAAATGACAACAGACTCACAGCTATTAAAATCTTCTCACCTTTGGGTGATTCAATGCAAAGACCATCAGTGCCTCGAATGGGCTCATCTTTGTCCATGTCGAATTTTATCAAGGCGAAGGGAAAAAGTCTCTGTGCAAAGCAGCAAAGACATCAGTGAGACAGCCTGTGCAGTGCTGCAGAAATACTAATGCACTTTAAATAGATAATACAAAACAGAAAGTGCTCTCGTGATTGTTACATCACAAAAATTGGTTATCTCTCTGAAACAAAACAAACACAGTTTTCTTACCTTGAAAAAGAAATTGACCCGTCCAATTGCGCCAATTTTCCCTGTGTAGTTGATGAATCCGACATTTCCCTCGGTGGAGCCATAAAATTCTCGGATTTGAATGTCTCCAAACCGACTGAGAAACTCCCTCCATACATCTGCTCGGATACCATTGCCAACGGCAAGTCTGACTCCATGGTCCTTGTCGTTATCCCTCTGTGAAATTTCAGAAAAAACCCCCAACTCAAATCATGCTTCTTTACAACCACATGAGCCTGTACAATCTTTCTCCTCAGTGCACCGACTTTATCACAGCATCTACACACAGGGAACAAATTCATTTGCACCCACTTCGATTTCCTTGAATTGTGAAAGGAAGCCTAAGCACCAGGTGGGGAACATGGGATGAATATGGAACTTCCCTGCTGTTTGTCAACCGAGCACCTGTTTGCTATGAGGCCAAACTGATTAACATTGACCATTGGTTAAGATACACAATGACCTACATCTCTGTCTCATTTAACATGGTCATCTGTTAATCAAAAGGTTAGAGGACTTAGCCCCACCAAGGACAGGTAGCCTTCGATGGATGAAATAAACAAGATGAGAGGATTCCAGGGTCAATCCAAAATCACAGTGCAATATTGAAAATAGATAAATGAGTTGTGCACGCCTATTAGCATACCAAATGACTTCATTTAATTATGTTTCAGAAATCACCAGAATACTGTATGCCATACAGTGTGGTGAAACAGAATCCCAAAGTCACATGCCAGTACATTCATAGTCACGTTACATGACACCACCCTCTTAAGTAAAGGCCAGCTTCTATTCCGAGAGACTACCAGATACAGACAAACTGCTGTCCTCTTCCTTGAACTGACGGAAGGTCACAAAGTAAAGTGAACCTGCACTAAATGTGAGACGTGCAGATTGCTAAAATAGCTGCTGATTTGGGCAGTCGATAATGAACTCGCCTCATAATAAGTCTGTGTGAGCTGCTTTTATTACACTGCGTGTAATCCTAATGAGTATGTGACATGTGAGGATCTTGTATCTTGTATCGTGAATGCGCATGATGTATTATCAGTGAACATCTCTATCTGAACACATTGCTAATGACCACAATCAGTGGGCCTGTTTGCAATTTGAACCACAGGTGATTGAAACATGTTTAACTGAAACCGGATAGATGAGATTTTTACGATATCTATTTCAGTAGGCCAGCTGTGCTGTAGGAATGTACAGATTTGGAAAGAACCTGAGACTGAATCTCCCTCCATGACAAGCGAGTTGCAGAGGGTATAGTCTGTGGCTTGTACTGTCCCACTCTAAGTAATGCCGTAGTTTAAGTTTAAAGATGGCAGACAGAATATGTAGTGGTACCCTGCAGGGAGTTTTGTAAGCCCAACACATGGGCTACTTTTTGCTGCTGTTGTAGCATAAGGCAAACTCTGCTTGTATATCAGGAAAATAGCTCAATGGTTCAGGTTCATTATACAAGTGTTAATCCTGCAGGAATGTTGCAGCTTTCAGTTTGCTGTCATGTGATGCCGTCGTTCTCTACAATGGAAACCTGACATTAACGTGAAATTCCATTTTGCTTTTTAATGAATGGGTGCTACGGGTGAGGTGCAAAGAATGCCAGTGCACTGGTTTACCCTGCTCAAAGAAATCCTTTTCTGTGAATCCAGTGTCACTGACAACTATCTTCCTCGAGTATTTAACAGCTACGTAGAAAAACACATGATTTGGCGACATCTGGTTTATTCGTCAAGTGTAACATGTTCAATTTTCAAATATTCTGTCCACAGGACATATGGACCTGTCAACACTTATTTTCTCTTTACTGATAGCCAACAGTGAACCTTAATATGACCGCTGTTTCCCTTTGTCCTCACAGTAATTCATCATTTAGTTTTTAGGAAAGCAACCTGAGCACTTACTGACCTAAAAGACAAATGTTCGCTCCAGTCTTCCCGATCCGCTAAGTTTCTGTGTGATTTGGAAGCATAGTTTAGGATGGATGCGCACTCTATGGTATTGTGTTATCCACATTCCCGGCGAATGTCAAAAGATCCAAATCGAAACAAGCGCTAAATACATCCCATGTGATGTGTTTCTTGTGCAACGTTGGTATGTTTACCTTTGGTGTATTGCAGAGGTACCGCAGCACTTCTCCAATATACTGAACAACTGTCACATTGTGTTTTCTGCAGTCGTCCCAGAACTGAGAGGCAGAGAACTTCTTCTTCAAGACAATAGTTGATCCTTCAGCCAGGAAACAAGAGTACTAACAAAGTATTAGAACCTGATTTTCAAAATTTTGTGAAATTGTACTTTCTGGGGTCACTGACCACATTTCTTCACACCACCAATTTGTAATTCTATGAAAATTTATATTTTCTATGTTTGGTATTACAAATATAGAGAACTATGTGTGCGACGACTAACTGCGTTTTAGAGAATGGCTTGAGTTAAAATACAGACTGTTTTGCATGGCACAGATAAGTGAGTCTTTATCAAAACCAGCACAATAAAACTCTACTCCATTGCCTGTTTGATGTTTTAGATGCCAACAAAACAAAGTGAATAAGATATTGTAAAACAATAATGTGACTACGTGCAACCTAATCTCTGGCCACTTGTACTGACCTACAATGATAGAGAACTTTGGCCTATTTAGAGATACCAATCAGGCAGACCTCTGCCATTCTGTGAACTGAATGTGATCAGCTGATCAGCCTTGCCAAACAGAACAGCCAGTTTCATTGCGTTCTGACAGGGACGTGATAGAGGCACTTGAGAGTCACCAATACAGGATATCAACTTTGTTTTAAAGATTATATTATTAAAGAGTGATGAACCTGTGTAGTTCAGTGTCTGGAGCTGAGAAAGTACAGTATAACTGATGCATTGACTTAATTCCGTTTTAGCCTGACAGAGTATTTTTTATAAGCGCAATCACTGAGACCAAGTTGTATTCCAGTTCATTTTTGATCTCACCTGTTTCGATACAGCCCATAAAACCTACAACAAACCCAGCTGTGTGGTACAGAGGCAAGTTTAGATAGAAGACATCATCATGCGTGACACCACTTGACGATAGAGCAGCCAGAGCTGCTAAAAGTCGTTTCTGATTAACCAAGGCTGCCTTAGGGAGACCTGAAAAGGCATACAGAGTAAATGCTGTGTAGACGAAAATGATAAAAAGTATGCATGAAAGGTGTACTTAACAGATAATTGATTTTGTTTAAACAAGATACAGCTGTATTGATGAACCAAACAAACTGTTCGGATAACAGTTTGTGTGCATACAACATTTTCTTCTTATCCATTACTTTTTCATATGTTACTCTTTGCTAATATAACATAACATAACATAATATAATATAATATAATATAATGTAATATAATATAATATAATATAATATAATATAATATAATATAATATAATATAATATAATATAATCACA